>JAQZBX010004146.1:0-61690 GCA_029593785.1 Cabassous unicinctus | reverse complement strand
ATATTTAATGTATTAAATATAATACATTATATTTAATAATGTATTAAAAATTCACCAAACGTAAGCTATGGACTATATTTTGCAGTAATATTTTGATGATGTTCCTTCACCATTTGTAATAAATATGTCACAACGATGCAAGGTCTTGGCGGTGGTGTGATGTATGGGAATGCATGATTGCTTTGGAAACCCACAATTTCTCTAATTAAAATAAGTTTACAGGAAAAAAGCAGTGTTGAATCAAGAAAAAGGCAAGTTAGAAATGATAAGAAAATTCTGTGGTTCTTTTACTAAAACTTTCCCATCCCCTCCATGCTTTGTCACATTTGAAGAATGGAAGGCCCATATTTCCATATGGGACTGCAGTTGAAGACCACAATAGATGAAATAAAAAATCCCCAAGATGTTTTCAAGAGCAGATTAGTAGTGTCAGAAGAAAAAATCCATTAACTAAAAACTATGACAAATGAAATGATTTTGACTGTGAAACAGAAAGAAAAAATAATGAATAAAATGTGAACAGACCTAAGAGATCTGTGTGACACCAGCATATACATACCACTATATGAATTATAGGAGCCTAGATTAAGACTAAGAGAAAGGGGAAGAAGAAATATATAAACAAATAACAATACTTCCAAAATTTAATTAAAGAAATTAATGTACACATTCAAGAAACCCAGTCAACCCCAAAAATGAAAACTTGAAAAAAATCACACCTGATTAATTAAAATCAAACTGATGAATGCCAAGGACATGTAGAGAATTCTGAATGTTGCAAGAGAAAAGCCGCCTATCTGTACCAGGATATCCCAATAAGATTAAGTTCTGATTTCTTATCTGACTCCATGAAGGCAAGAAGGCAGTAGGATAAAATATCCAAAGAGCTGAAAGGGAATAATTGCTAACTAAGATTATTTTATTCCATGAGATTGACTTTCAAAAATGAGGGAGAGAATAACACATTCCCAGGTTAAACAAAACAAAACAAAACAAAAACTGAAAGTTCATCACCACCAGACCTGCCCTACAAGTAAGGTTAAAGACAATTTATGAACTCAACTGAAAAAACATGAGACAGAGGATAAAAACAGCATAAAGAGATAAATATATTCAGTAAAGCTAACTGTGGTGATTGACATATTCTTGGTTATATTTTGCATTTTGGTGGGATTGGCCGATAGTAAATAAGACCTTTTGATGATGTTATTTAATTTTAAGTATGTCGCATTTGAATCAGGTTGGGTTTTAATTCAGATTACTGGAGTCTTTGAAATCAGAGTGGAAGACAGATGTAAAGGTACACCACAGGGGCATTACACCATTGAAAATCAACAAAACCCAAAAGATAAATAAGAAGACATCCACATGGGCATTATCAAGTGATGGAAAAGACAAGGAACCTCAAAGTTTTCAAGTAAGACAGAAGATACTGGCCTGGGAAGAAACAAGCCTTATATCCTCTGAAACCATGAGCCAATAAAGTTCTGCTGTTTAGTTAAAAAAAAAAAAAAAAGATAGGTGAAACACATTGGATGTTGGGGCAAGGATATCAGAGTAGGAATTTTTATGTCCACCAAAATATTATTGAACCAGGAGGAATTGTATAAATTTATTATTTTGGAATTCTGGCTTCTCATGGAATGCTTGCAGAATCCATGGAAGATTTGAATGTAAGAGGCTGATACAATGCCAGTGCATACTGGTAAATTTCATCTTCTGTTAATGGTTACTATTACCAATTCCCCAAGCACATGACAGTCAGGACAGAAAGATCTAACCTAAACTCATGAGTTGAGAGGCATGATCAATGATTACTGCTTTGGATAAGTTGCTTCAGATCACTTCCTGTCTGCCTCTGAAGGTGGCCATTGTTATAGGAGTAGAGGAGATAAACCTGTATATCTATGGCCAGTTGATTTTTGTCAAGAGTCCAAAGTCCATTCAATGAGAAAGTAACAATCTCCTCAACAAATGGTGCTATGACAACAATAAGCTCATATCCAAAAAATTATGTGGAACCCTACATCTCACAATTTACAAAAAAGTATTCAAAATATATCAACAACCTAAATATGAGTTAATCCTATACAACTCTTACCAGAATACATAGGTAAATACCTTCAGGATATTTTAGTAGATAATGGATTTTTAGATATTATGCTAAAAGTACAAGCAAATAAATAAATAGACCAATGTAAATGACAATTTTCATGCATCAAAGGACATTTTATGAAGAAAGTGAATAGGCAACATACAGAATGGGAAAAAATATTGGTAAACCATATATATGATAAAAGTTAATATGTAGAATATAATAAAAATTCTGCAATTCAGCAATCAAAAGACAGAGAGCATTAAAAATGGGCCTCTGACTTGAATTAACATGTGTTAAAGAAGTTATTGAAGTGACCATTAAGCATATGAAAATATTCTCAAAATGATTAGACTATATAGTATTGCAAGCCAATGAGATACTACTTCATGCCCACTAGGATTATTAAAGAAACGAAAATAATTAGTGTGTAACAGTTTGATGTTTTGTGAATTCCAGAAGAGATCATATTTATTGAGCTAATCCATTCCTGTGGGTGTGTGACCTTTGATTGCATTAGATTTAGTCAAGGGATCTTTGATTAGATCACTTTTATGGCCTTTGATTGGACTATGTCAGTGGGGCATGACACAGGTTAGGTCTCTGCCCTCTTGATGGGGTATTATAAAAACTGAGAACGGAAAGCAGAAACAAACAGAAAAAGACAGCTGCGATTTTGAACCTACCAAAGGAAGGAAGGCAAAGAAACACTGAGAGGCTGAGAGCAAGCCTGGAGGCTGTAATCAGCAGAGCAGGCCTAAAGTAAGGAGAATGGAGAGACTAGCTATGTACCTACTAAGCCACAGCTGAAGTCAGGGAGAATATGAGCCTGGGGGGGAAGGCATGGACCTCTGCAGAGATCAGCCACAATCTTGTCATGCCATGTTGCCAGGATCTGTTAGCAGTTGACCTTTGGAGGGAAAGTATTTCTGATGATGCTTGATTTGGACATTTTCACAGCCTCAGAACTGTAAGCTTTTATCCTAAAAATTCCCTTTATAAACGCCAACCCATTTCTGATAATTTTGCATTGGAAGCCTTTGGCAAACTAAAACAAAGACTCTGTAAATATGCAGAGAAATAGGAACCATCATATATTGTTGGTGGGTAAGTAAAACAGTGGAAAATATTTTGTCTGTTACACAGAATGTTAAATGTAGATTTACCATATCACCAGCAATTCTAGCCCTAGGTCTATATCAAGTAGAATTGAAAGTAGTGTATCAGACAGATATTTGTACTCCAATGTTCATGGCAGCATTATTCACAATAACCAAAATGTAGAAGCAACCTAAGTGTCCATTAACAAATGAGTGGATAAGTGAAATGTGGTAGATCCATAGAAAGGGATATTATTCAACCATAAAAAGAAATTAAGTTCTTATATATGCTATGACATAGAGGAACCTTGAAGATATCATGTTGGGTAAAATATGACCAATACAAAAGGAAAAATATTGTTTGATTTGTATCATATGAAATACTTAGAATAAGTAAACTCTTGAGCCAGAAAGAACAGTGGTTACCAAGGGTGGGGGAGGTGGAATGGGGACTTATTGCTAAATGGGAATGAATTTTGGTTTGGAATAATAATAGTCTGGAAATAGTCATGAAATATACACAATATTGTCAATGATCTTATTGTCAAAGAATTATTCACTTAAAATGATTTTTATGTCAGGAATATTTTAACATAATGAAAAATAAATGAAATCATAAAAAGATAGCTGATTATTCTAATATCAGATCCAAAAGTCTCTAATACAAATACTGTTACAAGACAAAGAAGTATATATTACATTCATAAAAGGGTCAATTCAGCAGAAATATATAACAATTATAGAAACATATTCACCTTACTCAGAGCCCCAAAATATATGAAGCAAAGATGGACTAAAATGAATGAAGAATTAGACTTTTCTACAATACATCTTTGATAATGTAGATCCTCTAGATAGAAGACCACTAGGGAAATAAAAGGTTTGAAGAAATTCATAAGCCAACTACAATTAACAGATACATTTAGTGAAATTCTGCCCAAGTAAAGAAACATGCACAGAGATACTTCTAAACAAAAGTCCATATATTTGGTCACAAATCAAATATCAATAAATTTTCAAGATTGAAATTGAACAAAATATGTTCTATAAATCAATAACAAGTCAAATAGAAACATTTACAAATATGTAGAAATTAAACAACACACTCTTATACAACCAACAGGTGAAAGAAGAAATAACAAGGAAAATTAGAAAACTATTAAAATGAAAATGAAAACACAACATACCAAAATTTATGGGTTTTGGTGAAGGCTGTTCTAATAGAGTTGTTTATATCTATAAGTGTCTGCATTGAAAAAGAGAAAATTATGAAATCAATAATTCCTCACCTTAATGAAGTAGAATAGATGAAATATTTAAACCAAGAGAGAGCAAAAGGAAGGTAATAATAAATATTAAAGCTGAGATAAATGAAAAAGTTTATAGAAAAGAGGGAAGAACAAACTCAAATGTTGATGTTTGAAAAGATTAATAAAATTGAAATTTTAGGTAGATTTACAAATAATAAAACTGAGTGAACGGACATCAAAAAACAAATCTGAAATGAAATCAGGGACGTAACTAGGCCACTACAGAAATAAAAATGATTGTAAAAATTACTATGAATAATCTACTACTCTTTCGCGATAAAAACTTTCAGAACAAAGGGAACAGAAAATAACTTCCACAACACAATGAAGAGCATTTATTAAAAAACACGCACTATCATAACCAATTGTGAACAACTGAAAACTTCCCCACTGATAAAAGGAAAAAGTCAAGGACACTTGCTTTGATCAATGCTATTCAGCATTGTAAGGAAGTCTAGACAGAACAGTTAGAAAAGAAAGGAAGAAAAGTCATCCAAATTGGAAAGGAAGAAATTAAATAAAATCTAATTGCAGATTATATAGATAGGTAATCCCAAAGAGTGCACCAGAAAGCTACTAGTTCAGAAAAATGGCAGGTTTTAAAATTAACATGCTAAAAATTGTTTCTATATAACAATGAAAAATCCAAAAGGGAAATTTAAAAATAATTCAACTTACAATAGTATCTAAAAAAATAAAATATCTCAGAGTACACTTAGCCAATTTATTGAAAGTTTTGTACCATAAAATTCTTCCAAAAAATCTGCTGGAAAAAAAAGCATCTAAATAATGGCAAGATATTCCATGTTCATTAATTGGAAGACATAATATTGTTAATATGCAAATACTGCCCAAAGCAGTCTAAAAGCTCATTGTGATCCCAATCAATATTTCAAGGGCCCTTTTTGCATATATTGAAATGCTGATAATACAAATGATATTACAAGTGGTCCCTACTAATGCAAATCAAGTAGAAAAGATAAAGTTGCACAAGTCACAATATCTGGTGTCTAAATTTATGTCAATGCTACATGAATTAAAAAAGTCTCGTACCAGTATAAAGATAGACCTTTAAGCCAATTCAATAGAACTGAGAATACAGGAACAAACCCACATATCCCTGGCCAATTGATTTTTGACAAATAGTGTAATTCCATTCAATGGGGAAAGAATAGCCTGTTCAACAAAGTTGTGCTGGGAAAACTGGATACCCAAGTTCAAAAGAATGAAGTTGAGCTCCTCTGTAACACCATATACAAATTAACTCAACATAGATCAATGACCTAAATATAAGAGCTAAAACCATAAGATTCTTGGGAAAATATATAGCGGAAATATCAAGACCTTAGATTGGGTAATGGATTCTTAGATGTGACACCAAAATCACACCAAATAAATAAATAAATAAATAAATAAACTACACACACACACACACAAAGGATAAATTGGACTACATATTAACTAAAACTTTTGTATCAAAGGACATTATCAAGAAATTTAAATGACAACTTACAAAATGGGAGGAAACTATTTTGAAACCAAACATTTTATAAGGGTTTTTAAATACCCTGAATATATAAAGAACCCTTACAACTCATCAACAAAAATACAAGCAACTCAATTAAAAAATGGACATAGGATTTTAAAATATAGGATTTACTTAAACAGATCTCCAAATGATAACCAATGTCCAATAATTACATGATAAGGTTCTCAGCTTCATAAGTCATCATGGAAATGCAATCAAAATCACAATGAGATACCACTTCACAGACAGTAGGATTGCTTTTATTTTTTTTTTAAGTATACAAATAAACTAAGAAGTTTTGGTGAAGTTACAGAAATTTAGAAGACTTGTAAAATATTTGTGAGAATGTAAAATGATTGGCTGTTCCTCAAAAAGTTAAAATATAAAATTACTTTATGAGCCTGACATTCCACTTCCAGGTAGGCAAGAAAAGAATTGAAAAGAGGGCATATTTTTTTCTTTCAAAAAATTTCTAGAATCAGCTTGGCACATACCTCAGGATAAATAATGGGAATTTGAATATGATTTTATAATATAATTTGATAAATGACTTGATAAAATAGATTTAATCTTTTTGCCATGTATATGGAATCTATAAATTCCTACATAAACTTGTTTCTAATAATTAGATTTTGAGAGTAATCAAAAATGTATCTTTCTATCCCACACTGGAGGGCAGTAAATACTGAGATAAGTAGAGTGAAAAGAAGGTGAAGATCAAACCCACTGGTTCATGATATAAAGGGCATGTGAGAATGTGGCTTGAGTGGGACTCATTTCCCAGCAGACACAAGCATAGGCAGTTTTAGTAATAATAGACTGTGAGATAAGTTTGTTGAAATGAAATAAAAAAATGGGAGTTATTTCAGGAATATTTGGAAAATTGGGATCATAAATAGTAGACAGAAATAAATGAAGTAATTGGCAATATAATGCATTATTATTTCTAGTAAAACAACTGTATAAGAAAGAAATGTTTATACGGCCAAGCCTAACAATAAATAATATTTATATAATGATGTAAACACTAAATTAACTTAATTTAAATAGTGATATAATAATTTTGGAATATTGTAGTGTTCAAATACTTTATGGGATTGCCTAAAAAGGCATGTATATTGGGAAATATATGTTAAGTATATTGGGAAATATAAAATTTTAAAATGAACACATATAGTAAATACTTGGAGATACACAAAAGAAGAGTCGGGAGGTCATCCCAGAGGTAATGCTTATGCACACTTCAGTAGGATCTCATAGAAAACCAAAGTGGATATCACCCCACACTGAGGGACCCCTGAGGGCTCTGGTGACACCCAGGTCCTATACAAGTGGGGATAACCCCAGAGATTGATGCCTAATTAGTGGGCTCTTCATTGGCATCTGTGTTCCTGAGAGTGACAGAGTTGGACTCAAATAAGTCATCCCTGCACATGGTCCATCAGTCCCTTCTACTCAAACCTATATGTGATGCAGGAGTTTTTAGGTGTACTGTATCCAGAGACTGTATCCTCTGGCCCACCTATGTGCCAGCTGTGCCTGGAATCTCGGTGGAGCTGCAACTCCTTCCCTACAGCTCAATGGACTCATCCAAGTGACCTGGCGAGGAGACGACAATGGGCAACGGCCATCCCAGGGAATGGAGAGGGCCTGCAGCTGCAGGCAAGATAATCCCATCCACTGTATCCATGAGATATAAGCCCTCTCTCACGTGGAGGTGGAGTGGACATCACCATCCAAGTCCCCTCAGGATTGGGGGAGGAGCTGTGGACTAGAGTGGACTTGGTGGTGTTCTGTTGTAGACATATTGTGATTCAAGCAATGGAAGAAATTGTCACAGTGAGGTGGAGCCGGTGGCCACTGGATATTTTTGGGGCAGGGAGAGGAGGGGCAGTTGAAATACAGGGGCTTTTTTGGGACTTTGGGGGTTGTCCTGAGTGGCGTAGTGGTGATGGATATAGGCCATTTTCCATCAGAATATACCATGCAGAACTAGGTGAGAGAGTGTGGTCTGTGATGTGAACTGTGGTGTATGCTCGGTGGCAAGGCCCCAGGATGTGTATATCCATTGCGGATGTTGTACCACATGGATGAGGAATGGTCGTGTGGGATGTTGTTGGAGGTGTGGGTGGTGGGGAACATGGGAATCCCTGTAATTTCTGAGTAATATTTAGGTAATCTAAGCACCTTTAAAAAATATTTATATATATAACAAATAACATTTATGTAAACAAATGCACATATATGTATATGTATTTATATATCATTTTACAAATATAGGTATGTATTGTGAAAAATTTGATTTTTACCCACAATAAAAAAAAATAAAAATAAAATAAGATACAGTTGCTTTCTGGAAGTGGGGCTGAAAATTTGTTATGGGACAGACAGAACATTGGAGTTTGTCATCCTAAAACTGAATGTGTTATTCAGTATTTTGAGCTGATTATTTCATTTTGAGTTAAAAAACAAAGCAAGGCAAAACCTTTGGGAAAATGGGAGACTTAGCACCTAGGAAAGGGGAATTACAAATATTAAAACCTAGACAGAAGTATTACCTTTCCTTGCAGTGCCTATGTTTTCCTTTTCAGCAGGAATGGACTTGTTTGTGAACTGAATGAGGCAGGAGTAGCATCCTCACTTTTGGCAAATAATTTATTCATGCTGTTGTGGAATCTAAAGAGTAGTTCAGATTCTCATACCCTATTGGGCCTATGTATTCCTTGGAATCTTATTAAAATGAGGAACCTGATTCCACAGGTCTGGGGTGAAGCCTTTGATTACTCTTTGCTATCAAGCTCCCAGTATTCACTGATGCTTCTGGCCCATGACCCTGCACTGTAAATAGCAAGGTCCTATGTTGGTTCTCAGCTCATTTAATAATGGATTCTCACACTTTGATTTCTATTATTATCACATTTTAAAATCATGAATGTCCAGGGTAAATCAGGAGCTATTAGATCAGAATGTCTGGGAATGGTACAAAGGCATGAGATTTTTTTGCACTCCTCAGATAATTTCAAAGTGTAGAGGGGATTGATACCCAATTTCTTAGCATTTGTGATGAAACATGGGAAACATCTACCTTTAAAAATGTGCAGTTAGTTACCAATACAGAATTTCCATATAATTAATAAAATATTGCTATTTACTTTTGTATACTTTTTGAATTTTTGTTTTTTTTAATTGTTTACTTTCTGTAGGAAGACAGTAGAAAAAATATGTTTTGTCAGGATTGGAAATAAGATTCTAAAAAAGCAAAAAGCAGTATACTTTTCCTCCAAAGTCTTATTTTACTCACATTTGTTTTTTCTAGTAAATCTTTTCAACAGTATTCACACAAAGCAAAGCTAAAGTTGGGGAATTATAAAAAGGAAAACTTGAATTCTACTGAAATGTTACTTTCAATTCTGTGTGAGAAGGAACTATAATAATGAAACGTATTTTGGAAGACCTTTCCACTATACTTTCCCTCTACAAAAAAAAAAAAATTTATCAAAGAAGAAAATTGTCTTCCCATTTTTCTTTCTGAGAGTTAGGATCTTCTGAGAGCTAACCTGTCCTGGAGAGTACTATGTGGCTTCTGTCCTACCACTCTCCTCTTCAATTCTCCATCTTAGTAATATATTCTATTTTGTCACATTTTTAATATCCATTACAAAATTTCATGTTTGGTCCTTTTCCTTCATTTTTAATTCTATATTTCCTCCATAAATTTTTAACTATTTGTCCATAGACAGTGTGTATGGCCCCCTGCTGTATCTGCAGGAGCTTAATATTTCCTGGTTCAAAGAAATCCAAAAGTATTTGTTGAATAATCCAAAATATTTTTAAATGGCCTTTCAAAAACTGGTGTATCTCTTTATTGTTCAAAATTTTATGAGGGTTTAAAATTGAGTCTGGTACAGTCCACCCAATTAGCATGGGGTGCTATTGTCACATAACCTGGCCCAGCCCCACCAGCAGGCAGATGTTCTGAGCTGCCACTTCCACTGCCACTTACTTCATTGGTGGTGGTGTGGCAGGCAGGTGTCTGACCTAGGGCTGCTGAATGTGATGGACTGGGCCTGGGGCCTTGGGCAGTATGGTATCTGAGGTTCCAAAGAGAGGATGTATTTCCTGAGTGGCTAGACCAAGAAGCTTCTCTTCCCTCTGGGGAGCCTGGACTAGGTGCCTTTCCAAGGTCAGTCTGACCTGAAAAGAGCTTTCTTTGCCATGCTGGGCCCAATGTGCCTCAGCATCTGGTATGGCCGAACTATTGTGCTAATTATAACCTACAAGGAACCTACAAAATCATCTACTCAATTTGGGTGCTACAAGCAAGCTGAATGGAATTCTTATAGTACCATGATAGCCATGTCACCTGTTGTTCTAAAAGATAAACTATCAAGGTGCATATAAAAGTAATGATAACAGGATATCTGCAAGATGGCAGAGTGAGAAGCAACTGCCTGATCTCCCCATCAATAAACAACCAGAAATTACCAGAATCAACTTTCTCTGAACTCTAGAAAACAGTGAAAAGGTTTCCAGCAACCAAGGAAATGCTAAATCAAGAAAAAGTCAAGCTAAGAAATGGTAGGAAAACTATGTGTTGCTCTTACTTTCCATTATCCCACCCTCTCCCTGGATTGAATGAAGTCTTTGGGACAATGGCCCACATTGCTGGGTCCCTGAACTCTAGCTATAGAAAGAGAAGAACACACCTTATGCACAAATTTAGTGTGTATGCATATCTATCCCAACCCATCTGTTGGCTACTTTAGGAACTGATCCAAACATTCTTCTCTGTTTCACCTAAATTGGAACTCATTTGGGATGGAGAAATGGAAGACACAGTGTAAGGGAACAATCAAATTGCAGCTGACTGAGGTGAAAGATTAAAGTTGAGACATACAAAGAGTGGCTGGAACCTGGCAGGTCATGCTGTGGAGAGAGTTTCCTTGAGAAATTAGAACTTCCAGGAACATTCTTGTATTATGGAGAATTGTGAAAGCCATGCACACTCCCAGGGCATGATGCATGCTCTGAAAATACTTGAGAAGACCTTAATCATTCATTTTGGGCTGATCTATAAGTTCAGTGCAAGCTGAGCTAAGCATTGATGGAAAGCCCCAGTACGGAGCCAATCTACAGAGAGAGAGAGGTTTTTGTTTTTGTTTTCATTTCTCAGAGCTGCTAACATTCAAGGAAATCTCTGTTAACACATTAGCTGAATATACGCTAAAAGTAAAGACACTTCAGTGATCACATGAGACTAGGAAAATCTGGTAGCAAGCTTTAACTCATTGTAATTTTCAAATGTGAGGTTTCAATGGAAAGTATGGCTCATTCAAAGGGACACAATAAAGCAGGAAGCCTAGACATTGGAATTACTAGTCAAAGATTTTATGTCAATTGTGCTAAATATGCTCAAGGAACTAAAGGAAAAGATGGACAAAGAACTAAAAGAAATCAGCAAAATGACACATGAGCAAAAGGAAAATTTCAAAAAAAAGAGATAATTTTAAAAAAGAATCAGCTAAGGGGTATGGAATTTTTCTTTTTTGGAGTAATGAAATAATTTTAAATTTTTTTGTGATGATGAATGCACAACATTATGATTATACTAAAAGCCATTAGTTATACACTTTAGATAGATTTTATGGTATGTGAATATACCTCAAGAAAACTGCTTAATATTAGTAAATAAATAATTGTGCAAGAATAGCCAGAAGTAGCAGCTATGCACAGCAGGGGAAACAGAGAGAGATTGAGAGGTGAAGAATTTTCTTGGGTTTATTATTATTATTATTGAAATAATGAAAATGCTCTAATAATAATCAAAGTGATGAATGCACAACTATGTGATTATATCAAATACCATTGATTGTGCACTTCAGATGAATTGTATGCTTTATTAATATGTATCAATAAAATTGATTTGTTAAAAAGAATCACACAGAAATTCTGAAGTTGAAAACTACAGTAACTGAAAAACTTTACGAAGGTGGTTCAACAGCAGTTTTGGACAGAAGAAGGAATTAGCAAAGTTGAAGATAAGATCATTGGAATTATCCAGTCTGGGGGGAACAGAAAGAAAAGGAATTAAGTAATTTAACAGAGTCAAAGGAGCCTAGGGGACACATTCAAGCATACCAACATACACATTATGGGAGTCCCAGAAAGACTATCTGAAGAGATAATAGCTGAAAACTTCACAAATTTGAGAAATATATGAATATAGAAATCTAAGGTGTTCAAAGAATTCCAAATTGGATAAAATCAAAGATACCCACACTGAGAAAGACACATTATAGTCTGATAGTTGATTTCATGTGTCAGCTTAGCTAGGTTTGGTGTCCAGTTTGATCAAGCATGCAATGACCTCATTGTTACTGTGAGGGTATCTCACAGGAGGATTTTCTTTGCATCTGTAATCAGTTAATTTTATCTGCAAACAACAAGGGAGGTTGCCCTAGAAATATGAGGAATTTCTCGTCCAATCATTTGGAGATCTTAAAAGATAAAACTGAGGATTTCAGAAGACAGAATGTCTGCCTCACCTTCAACCACCTAGCTTCCCCTGGGGAATACAGCCTTGCCAGACTTCAGAATCACCCTTCACAGAGTATACAGCTTGAGGCCTGTCCTATGGAATTCAGACTTGCGAGTCTGTGGTCCTGTGAGCCAATTCCATATAACAGATTCTTATCATCTATCTATCTATCTATCTATCTATCTATCTATCTATCTATGAATGTATGTGTATATATCCTATTGGTTCTTTTTCTCTGGAGTACTGTGACTAATACATAATCAAACTGTTGAATGCCAGAGACAAAGAATCTTAAAAGCAGTAAGAGAGAAGCGACTTATCATGTACATGGATCCTCAGTAAAGTACCAATTTTTCCTCAAAAACTTATAAAGGTCAGAAGGCAGTGGGATGACAGAGAAAAATAATAAGTTGTATATTGTCATGAAATGTGCATTGGATAAGCAGACTTTTAGTAACCAAAAAATATTGAGTCTGTTAAATCCAATCAAAACTAAGAAGTCCTGATTAAGTTAAGTATACCTGTAATCAGGGTGTTTACTCTCAGCTGTAGCACTGATTAGGTTTGCTCACTGTTTTTCCATATATAAGTGTAAGAAAAATTAGAGAAGGCATTTGACTAGCAAAGAAGATGCTGGACAGTTCAGCTTTGGGAGAAGAGTGAGTATTGTTTTCCTATGGAATCTGCCTAAGAATTTAATTGGCATCACTGTCTTCTACAGTTACAGTACTCGTGAGTTCTCCATAAAATCATATGTGATACAGATTCATTCAACTCCCATTTTATAAGTCCTATGAATTTCCAAACATTTTTCCTATGACAGCAATTTAATATCTTTAAATATCTTTAAATTTTATTAGCATTCTGGTTATATTCCCCCATTTACTTCACCTCTCATGCATTTTGGCCAACCTTATTCAAAGAACAGCACTTAAACCTCTATGCTAATCTCTTTTGGTTCCTCAATATCTTCCAGTTAAATTTACATCTTCTCCACTTAAAGTCACTACTCTTGATAGGCAAGTTTTCCAAATATCTCTACATCCACTGAATGTTTCTTTATTCTACATTATTCCTCAACAAATTCAATGATTTCCTCTAGAGCAGGGGTTTTTAACCGGGAGTCCATGGACACCCAAGGGGTCCATGGAAAGATATTAGGGAGTCTGTGAGCTTGAATTGGAAAAAATCCACTTATTATCTTTATTTTCTATAACCTGTAACCAAAATCTAGCATTCCCTTCACTTATGAATGTATGCAAGAAATTGCAGTAATGTTCATTTCATATCACATTACAAGTTGCATATCTCAAAAAATCACTAATGCTCATCTATACTTCGAAACTTTGGTAGTTGTTAGACCTGGTGCTAGTTGAGTGTCATAAAACTGTCTGCTGCTACATTCTGAGAAGGGGTCAGTGGTTTTCACCTGACTGACAAAGGGGTGATTGGAACAAAAATGTTCAAAACCCCTGCTCTAGAGTCCAGCTTTCCCAGGTCTCCAAGAACACAGCCCTCTCCTGGTTTTCCTTTGATTTCCTTGGACAAGATTTCTTGGCATTTGAAGACTATTTCTCAAATATTAAACATTGTGAGTACTCAGGAATTGGTCCCAGCCATTCCTATTACTCTGCCTTTATATGCTCCACCTAGGAAACCTCTTCCAATCCTTTCTATTCATAGACACACCTCTACAGTCCAAATCTCACATCATAGGCACAGATTGGAACAAAAAATTCTCCACCAGGATATCTGAGAGGTTCCTCATCAGCTACTCAGGTGGACTTTTGCCAAAATTATTCTTCTGTAATAATCCAAATCATAAAGATTGGCCTTAAATGGCAACTAGGGGTTTAAAACTTGGAGTAATTCTTGGTACAAATCTCTTCTTTTCTCTTTGAATGATTGCCTGCAGTTAATGATCAGTCAAATGAAATTACCAATGAATTTTTCTGCTTGGAGTGTTCTTACTTCTCTCTCTACTCACCTATTAGCTAGCACTGATTTCCAGACTAATTCTTAGTTATTAGCCCTCTGATAAGTTTGGTATAATGCTTCCTCATACAGGACTTCCCTATAATGTCTCTAACCAAATATGAAATTTAATTGTCTTCTAAAATCTTGTCTATTAGGTTCATATACTAATTGAATTTGTAATACAATGATAATTTTTGTAAGATTTTATGTGACTTTGGGGAAAGAAATTTAAGTTTTCAAAACTGTTATTATTTAGGATAAAGTGTAACCCATCATTAATGCTCAATTATATACTTGACAAAATAAAAAAATTAGTAATAATGTTTTGTTTATTCTTTCTTAACTCTTTTACTTCCATCCTGCCCCCTCACATTTTTACTTCCAAGCCCCTATGCCAAGTAAGCATCATCTAATTCTTTAAATTCTCCAATCTCCTTCTTAATGACTTCATTCTTTTCTTCAGGAAAAGACTCATTTTAAGACATATCATATAACTTTCCTCCTTTAAATTATTCAATTGGTTTCTACTAGCATTGGAAGAAGGATGTTTGCATTTACCATGCCAGCCCTGAAATCCACTAGCTGACTGTTCCCTCCATTCCAGTCACTTAACTGCAAATCAGTAACTGATAACACAACAGTTTCTGTGATACCTCAACCTGAAAATTTGCTGTAAACTAATTCCAGTATCCACAAAAAATTTCTAAGGCTTTTCCCAGAATTTTTTAAAAATCTCAGCTAAATTAAATGTATTTTCCAAGAGAGATTTCCCATCTCAAGAAATGAAGTCCTCAGCATATATATACTCAAAGTGATCTATTTATTAAAGATTAGTTAAATCACATATAACTTATAGGAAAACCAATAATGAAACTATATTCTTTTTTCTAGGAATCTCTAATATTTTGAAGATTGTATTGTTTCACAATCCTCAGGATGTCTTCTAAATCTGATTTAATGTGACTTAGTCTAGATGACTTTTCTCTTTTGTGGTAGTAAAATGTGCACTCTGGAACAATCAAACATACTTTTTCCTTGAATATAAAATTTCAGCATAAACATTTCTACTTATCTTGAGTCACACTGATATCCTTAGCCAGACAGAATGTTGGTAAATGACAAGGTGTCTAAAAAATAATGAGCATTAATGATTCATTTGATTCATATATTTTACAGTGTAGCCCAGAGCCATTAAAATCCACAAAGGAGTGAGGTATCTGTAGAAAGACATAAGGGTTGCTTTTTAGATATTTAGAAGAATGGCAGAGTTAAAGGACATAATCTGTTTTCCTTAATTGCATCTTGTATTCACCATATTGGAGGTAAAATATTTTGTATAAAGAGACATGTTTTAATTAGACTCATCTTGATTGGCATCCAAGTTAATTAAGATGCACTATTTGGTTTATATAACTCATGAACACATTGCATAAAAAGGGCACTGACTGCCAAAATTTTTGTTTCTAGAGAAACAAACTCTGAGATCTGAGTGTAGTTACAGCATCTCCAACAAAGACTTGGCTTCCTTGGTTTTTCCCATATATTATTGTTCTGGTGAGTAATGGAGAAAAATATCACCATAACTTCCTTTATTTTTATAGGAATTTTATTCAGAAGAAAATTGTTTACTCTGACTTCGGGCATTTTAAGTGGCCTTCTGAGGGTAGGTAAGGAAATTGTCATATATAATGGTCAAAGGGAAATTTGTCTTATCTTAGCATTCAGGTTTTGATTTTTCTGTATTCACATCAGTGGTTGAGACAGATGATATGTACAGGTAATGTAAATGCTGACATTTTGCCAGAGTTCAGGGAAAGGATATTTCAGGAATTAATATTTAAGCTAAGAATGAGAGAAAATGTGTATGGAGTGAGAAGGTATGTTTCTGGATTGAGGTGGGTGGAAATGAATTGCAAAAACATTCTTATGCAGACAAAAAAAAACACCACTGTTTGTCTTTTAGTTTTGTGGAGGAATGTAAAGGATCAATCTCTGGATACTGGAAGGAGCCATTATCTAAGATAGGAAGCTAGAGGAGGTTTAATATATATATTTTGAGACAAAGGTAATGTTCTGAAATATAATCCATTTCAGGTGCATGTAATTAAACATGGAATTATGGTAGCTCAGAAAAGGTTTCCAACAAATTGTTTTGTCATTTTCAATTCAGAAAAAGGGTGAAAGAAACTGAAATCAATTAAACACTTGTGTGATCACGTCAGGATAGTGGAAAAAAGAAGAAAAGAATAGCATCTAGGATATGGTTTTCAGTTTTTCCAATAGTGTACTGAGCTTTTCTTTGCAGAGAACAAGGGGAAGGGGTGACACAAGTAAGTTGAAAGCAGTCAGGAGACTAAGATGTCAGAAAAAGCAAGAAAAATGAAAGTTTCCCAAACTTAGGTCATGGTTCAATTATGTGGTTCCAGGTAAGGATTTTTCTGTGGGAGGATCATTGCTAAAGTTAGCAAGACTTATTTATGATGAATCAATGTTGATATTTGTAACTCAAAGGGTGTAAGGAAATGGTAACTGCACTTTCATTTTTTATTGTGAAGAGAAAGAGGAGCAGGAGACCTTGGACCTGAGGGAAAATAAGTTAAAAGGTGCTCTTGTTTCAAGATGGAAGAGACAAAATGAGATTAAATGATGAAATGGATTGTGAAGAAAGGGACAGTTTTCTAGTAATAAAGATTGAATTTATCATCATTTATATAGTTACCGACAAAGCAGGAGAGTAAGAATTCAATTTGAGGGATTGGTCTCAGCCAGAGGTAACAAGACTTTTCAATTTAACAGGACATAAGAAGTAGCCTATATGTCTGAATGCAAGGACTATTAGAAGATATTATGGTATTAGGGTAATACCATAGGGTATATGGATATTAGGGTAATTGGCCAAATTACGTGATCCATCTGCTTAGTAGGAGGTGATTCAATCTTTTAAAGTTAGGGAAAATGGGAGCATGTGAAATTCAAAAGACATGGAGAAGATTTGTAGTATTTATGGAGACTGCAAAGATGATTTAGAGTTGTCAGGTATATTTGATCGCCACTAAGAGTTGTGGCTGTGTTTATACCAAGACCAATATCCTGGTTGCATGCTATGTCAGAATCAATTGTAGAAAAAAGTAGATTTGTGAAGTATTATTGTAGGTGTAACAATATTAAGATGTTCATAAGAAAAAAATTAAAATGATGGTCTTTTTAAGTATCTGTTGAAATGAGTAAATGTGTTTTAAACTAGATAGTATAATGAGGGTAGAATCAGAATAGACACTGATGTTTGGCCAGAGGTATCAAGGCACTAGAGGCTCCCATGTGGTAGGCAAATCTGGGCATGGGGAGTAATCATGTGAATAAGTAAATAGAGTTGCTTGTAATTACAGGTTTTGGCCTCTGATCATTAATGTGACATGGGACATTCCAGGTAAAACCTAAGTGTAGTGTATAATGCTCCAGGAATTTAAGTCTGGCAGATAGGCAGAGCAAAATTCAATTTCTAACTTTGCCATTGTCAAGCCATGTAGTTTTGTCATTTTACTAAAAATTTCTGAAACTATGATCATGTCCTTTTTTTATACTGGTAAATAAGCCATAATCAACAGGATTATTTTGATAAAATAAGTGGATGTATGTCAAATTTAAAACATTTTTTTCCTTTTTCTGAATTTCAGTAACAAATGGGTGTTTTCTTCTGTTTATAACCCATTATCATCATTTGCCCATGAAATAAAATTAATTGTTAACAAAGTTTTAAGGAGAGAATTAATAGTCTATAAATGGCTAATACTTTCATATATAATATAGGCAGGAATGTTGCAGCTAAAGAAGATTAATATAGGACAGAAATTTGTAACCATTTTCTTAAAATACCAGATGAAGCAAACAGATATTTTCCTGCACCTACCCATCCCATATTTTCTGAGCTACATTATATTATGTACTCCTGCTACTTTCTGATGAAGTGTGCTTAAGGGCTAGATTTAGAGGATGGGTGACATTGATCCCTCCAAATGATCTAAATCCTTATATTGATTAACTCCATCATGAATTAGATTTTTAATTTGCATGAATGGAATCAAAGTCCCTAGGGGAAATATTTATTTTACTTATTTTTTTTGTTTTCTTTGATTTTATTGGGGAAATATTTAAAAGTCAGGACTGAGGAAGTGCTATTTCTAGAAATCCCATGTGGAGAAACCAAAATGATTTGGGGCAAGTTTATAAAAGTAGCAGGAGCTTGGGTTAGAACAGGAAGTGAATGAGTGAGTGAGTGAGTGTCCAGAGGACTGGTAGGAAATTTGGAGAAACTTAGCTAGGTCATGAACCAAGAATACTTGTCTGAGGAATTCCATAGTGCTTACCTGTGGGTGGAGACCAAAATCCACATGTGGCATGAGTTAGGGGTACCTATGCTTTGGAATCAGGGTGAGAATGTAAAAATCAGAAAACTGTGGGCTAAGTAACATAAAATTCAATGGTTTTCATGTTCAAATATGTAATATATCTATAAATATTTTATTCTTTTTGCAAAAGTAGCCATTGCCCTATTACTTATGACACTGGGAGATGAGACACCACACCCCGTTTCTCTAAAACACACTACCTGTTTCTGTTGGTTGGTTGCTGGGATACTGCCAGGTGAAGGTTTGGGTATTCATGACTGGTGGCTCTGGAAATTGTGGGCAAGTATGAATCTCATGACTTCTTTCTCTATCCCCAGAATTGCCTGCTTTTTGTTTGGCCTATCAGAGTGAAAAATCAGAGGACTACATCTCATGGTCTGACTATTGATAATGCATCTGGTGAGTGAGGAATTGCTATTTCTACTGAATTTACATGACAATTGAAAGAATATGGGCAGATTTCACCTTTTATTCTGAATATTCTACTTGTAGTCAAGAACCTAAGACCCATGTAAGTGTTCCCAAGACCCTTGGGTAATTAAGAAGAAATAATCTCCTTCTCAATATTTACACTAATTGTTTCCAGACTCCTTAAGTCTGTGTACTCAGATAAGAGATGGAGTATGTGGCATTAATGGGGAAATAATTCCCTCATTAACCTTGTATGTTGTAGTAATGAGCTTAAGATTGTGTTGACGTCAGGTGATAGAGCACACCTGTTAGTCAAAAGGGAAGCAGATGTTTTAGCAGGTGAGTTCAATCAATCCAGTGTTAAATGTGTTAGGGTAAGTGTTGTGTAGTATTCAGGGGAACTTAAGAGAGGGTTAGGCCAGAGAATGCAATGAGAAATAATTTATTTTCTCCAATAGTAAAAATCTTAAAGTGTATATAAATAGAATGTATTTTTACATTTTGAAAGGATGTTTGAAATTCTCATTACCACTTTGTCCATAATCAACACTTTTACTCTTTATAAATAAACTTTAGAAAATGTGAATTTGATAAGTGGGAGAATATGAAGAAGACATTTTTTTCACTTGATTTTGGCTGTTCACAGAGGAAAAAGAATTTAGAGTAAAATTTTAGGTACTGTGAAAAAATTTGAAGAACTGGAGAGACCAGAAGACATAAAGATACTAACTCTATCTTGATAATCAAAGAAAAGATACAAGATTGTCCAAATCTAGGATTTGGCTTATGTTATTGCCTGACCAATCTTATATCTTATAATGAACCCCCGAGTTTTATAGAGAAGAGGGAGAACTTAATTATCCCAATTTCTCTTTGAAGCCTGCAAAGTTCTTCAAAATGCTATACATTGCTGCAAGATTTTCTGCCAATTTAGTGAATAATAGACCTATGCCTTGTACTTAATCAGTGTTTCTTATGTAGGAAGCACTTTAAACATTAGCACACTTATTTCTCCAATCTCATAACATCTTGTTAAATTATTTCATAGGTGAAAAAAATGGAGGTTACTGGGAGGGGTTGGAATAAACAAACCCTAGTCATAGTTGAAAAGTGTCACATCACAGGAGTTCATCTCATTGTGATTAATCTGTAGACTTATACAAAATTGATGGAGAAGATTTGAAGTGCATATTTTATACTCACCATGTGGAAATCATAATTCCCACTTTTTCAGGCAATAGTCAAATTATACCACACTGCAATTCATGTGATACTGCTTTATATTTAAACCTTATGTATTCAGCCTATGAAAGCCTCTGCAAATAATATGCTATATAGACACCAGACCAGCATGGAGAATTATCTAACAGTAATCCCAAACATAATTTGAGCTTTCTATCCACAAAAACACACAATTCCTCAATTCTTTCCTCTCAGCCTTCTTACTGTGACTTTAGTTGGGATAGACCTATTTGAATTTTAAAGATTCTGATATTTTAGGAGCAGTGAGCCTCAAAGATGTAGCTATATACTATACTACACCCATGAAGAGTGGAACATGATTGATACATACCAGAGAAAGCAGTTCAGAGATGTTGCCAGAAAATATCAATAATCTCCTCTCCATTGGTGAGTCTCACAAAATTTACTATTTTAAAATATCTACCAGAAATTTACAAAGAGACCCCAAAGGAAGCAGCTGCAATTTTGCAAGGGTTTGACAGAATCTGTAGACTACAAATGGGTTAAGTCTTGCTCCCGGTTCTCGGCTCTATTGCTCTTCAGGGTAACTCGAATAGCTTCACTCATACAACATGGTCTAGGTCAGGAAATTTCCACACCCCATCCTGGACAATGGAAATTGGCTTAATTTGCATACTTTTCAGATGTCATTCTTTCCTGTGATATTCTGCCTTTGTGTGATTCCTTGAATGAAAACCCACAACCACAAATGCAGGGGCATTTCTGTGCACAGGTGCTAGTGATTATATCAGATGCCTTCCCAAAGGAATAAGGCAACATGCAAGAAAGTAATCTTGTAGTTTGTGATCAAATGCCCAGATTTCTCTTTGAAATGCATTAGCCATCCAAGAGATTTCAAAACACCATTGCCAGGCATACTCCATTGAAGAGTGTATCATTGTGGTAGTGTCAACTTCATGCAGCAAAAGGCATTATTAAGAAACAATAGATTTTCCAGTTGGGTGGCAAAAATATGTCATGATAGTATCAACTTGAATTTTATGCCTTCCATGCCTTCCTATGTTGTGTTTTAAATTTCACTGGATTGAAAGGAGATGATAACATCTGGTCTCTGTGTCCTGACTTCCCCATTGTGGGCTTGCTGGGTGTTGCTTGCCCATGCAACTAAGAAGCAACCTGAAATGACATCTCTGCCTACCAGGTGGCCTCATGTCAAGTTGCCTGCCAAGAGGTCCAGCTACCCTGCAGTGGCTACCACAAAAATGCCTGGATGGGACTTCCTCTTTCCTCACAGGCAAAATAATGCACCAGAAGTCAAAGACCAAAGCTCTCCCAACCTGGGAGTTTAGCCAGCCAAAATAGTACAGGTCTAATGTGTACCTCTGTGACATTTCGCAACAGGCCTCTGGAACACTCAGCCTTGGCCAAGACCTCAAAATCCAGGCACAAGCCCCGTGTCCCCATGTAAATTCAAAAGACAGCCCACAGCCTACCACAAACCATGCAGGACCAGGAGTGAAAACTCAGCATCTTGGCAGCAGGCAAGATGTCTGCCCAGATCACCCTCCAGACTTGCCAGAATCTCCCAAAGCAACCAAAACTCAGCCCATTCCAGGCACCCTGGCAGAGCTTTCACAGACCCGATCTGTGGGCCACCCATACTCTCCAGGCTGCTGGCAGTACAAAGGCACCAGAACACAAAGAGGCAAGGGATCACTATTACAACTCTATGGGTGGCAAGCATAGACAGCCAGAAGCCACACGACAGACCACACCTGAATACTGTCCAGGCCTGTGGCATGCCTCAATCACAACACCCCGGCCATGTTCCAGGCCAGCCCCTTAGAATGTTATTTACGAGATTGGACAATGGATGGTGGAATGCCATCTTTAGAAACACTCCCACCTCCCCAGCTCCTGAGAAGCCTACACTTCCCTGTCAGAGTCCTCATGCCCTATAGTGTTCTGAGGGACAGTGTTCCTGGGCCCCGAAGTATGTCCTCTACCAGGACCTTCTGGTGTCCTCTGAAAAGAGTGACTGTGAGTGAGAACACACATGACAGGGAAGACTTATTCCCCACCATCCATGACTTTGAGGTGACTGAAGGCCTGAGGTGAGATGGATGTTGGAAGGTTCACATTCAGCACTGGCTGCTGTAGCAGCATTTCCCCAGCTCTTGCTGGTGAGCCTGTGGTGGAACCCCAGATAAAGCTGGGATAGAAACCCTGACACAGCCCAATTTACTCATGGAAATGGAAGCTGCCTTTTAAATGGGACTCATCAAACTGAGTTTGGTAATTTTCTTCCCTGGAAAACCCTACTGTCAATGGGAAGCTCTGAACTTGTTGTCTTCTGGTGTGTGCGGCAGTGACTTTGGCAAGACTTTGGCTAAAGCACCACCCATGGGAATGACAGCATCTCTGCATCCCTCTCCTGACGAGAGAGATTTTGCTCTCTGGAACTATTTTAGTGGAACTTACAGTTTGGGAACACTCTCTGGTCCTTGGATTATTGAAGGCCACTGTACATAGGTTTCTAACATTGCATCCAATGGGAATAAATTTTTCTAAATTATGCTGTGTTGCAGGTGTTCTGAATCCAAAAGAGAGGGGATCATTTTAACAGTTATTCATCAAATTGCAGTTCCCAGAGAGAAAAGTGGAGCCTGCTGAGGCAATTATGCCCATGTTCCTATAGCTGGTTAGATATACTGACTGTCAGAACATGCCCAGGCATGCTGTCTCAAAGTATGTATGTTTAGCACTAGCCCCAATTAATATTTATGTGCATATTAAAATGGTCTCAGTAGTGCATGTAGACTGACTCCCATTTGGCTCACATTGGAATCACCTGGTGAGATTTAAAATAGGTTCAATCCTTTACCCCCTGCAGAGATTCACATACATTCACTGTTAGGTGAAGCCTGGGCATGGTGATTGTAAGGTACTCTCTGGATAATTCTGCTGTGCAGCAAAGGTTGAACACCAAACTTCATCCCTTGGCTGGGCAGAGATAACTCATTGCTCACTTGCTAGCTACACTCTAACATAGGCAGAAAATCATGACTAGGATTAGTAAAACTTGGTGCTGTTGCAGTTTCCTAAGCACGTCATAAATTCTTCATTACAAATTGATGGGGGGGAGTAGGAAACACCAGTTGTGGAGCCTAGAAGTCCAATATCAAGGCAATCAGCCCCTCCATGCCCTCTCTCCAGGGCTTCTTGTAGAATTCTGCCCTTCCTTCTCCAGCTTCTGGTGGATGCAGACTTTCCTTGGTTTGGGAGGGCATAGCTCAGATACCTGTTTCCCCCTTTCCATGGCCGTGTCTTCCCTGTGGGTCACTCACTGATTCCCACATCTTTGTTCTTCTTGGAAGGAGAGCAGTTGAGTTGAATTTGGGGCCCATCCTAAACCAGTATGACCCCTCCCTATCTAGATTACATATGCCAAGCTACTGTTTCCAGATCAAGCCACATTCACATGTTCTGAGGACATGAATTTTGGGGTTACATTCTTGAAACTTGATGGGTGACTTGGAAGGGATAAGGATATATTTCAGAAGAGCAAATGAGCTGCTCCTTCCTCCCAGCTGAGCACCTGTTTCTTGAGTGCATCTTTGTTCCTCTAGGAGGCCCCAGTTGATCACTGGTTGCCCCTTCAGTGAGCACTTAAGTGAATCAAATTAAAGAAGAGGGAAATGTATAGTTGATGGAGAGTGAAACACCCTTGTAGCCTCCATAACTTCTGCAATGATCCAGTCTGCCTCTGGCCTGGACCACAGGTTGTTTCTTCTGACACCATGTCTTTGGTTGCATGGTGCCAGGCTTGCCCCATGAATTCTGGCAATAATGAGGTAGACTGGATTTTCAGTTTTGGCCAGCAAAATTGTCTAGGATAACCTAGGATAATTTTTCTCATTTGGAAACTTCTGAGACTCTCAGGATTCAATGAGTATAAGTCTCTCCCTTTGATGTCCATGAGGAATTTAAATTGTTTGGGTGTTGTTGCATCATTAAGAGTTGGGTCATGAACACTGGTGATGGGTGATTTTGAGACACCAGGTGACACATCGGCTCCATTATGACCCTTCCCTTGTATGATTCCAGTGTGCTTCATGTCATGTTTGCTGGGTCTTATGTGGGAACATCTCTGTAGCACCAATTTTGGGAAGTGTCAACAATACACAAGGTGTTTTGTTTGAATCGGAGCATTAAACCTGAAGTATATCACAGTTGATCATAAGCTACATAAATAAAACAAGGTGACATAACATCAGCTTTAAGAACACAGATGAAGAGTGAATCCAGACACAGAACCCACAAAGACATGCACATTTGGTTTATCTTTACACCAGAATTGCTGAACAGGGAGAAGGAATGATCTGTTTAGCATGAGAACTTAGCTAAGATAAACAATGAAAATTTGAGTGCACTATCTCAACAGCCATCCAAATTTGGCTAACCCACTTGCTTCCATATAGGCCTGTAGCTTTGTGAATAAGTGAACAAGCAGCTTCCAGCTCTGGGTCATGAAAGTCCTCACAGACCCCAAACCTGCAACTCTAGCCACCTCCAAACCACCACACACCTCACACAGCACCACAACTGCTCCCAAATGATAAGCTGACAACCCAGGTTTCCCAGCTCCACGCCCACTTCCCTGAAACTCTTAACCCTTTCATTTTCCTTGCACCTTTTTCATTATGAAGAAGTTAACTAATTCCTGACTCCTGAAGGAAATCCACTCCTGGACCACAATCAACGAAAAATCCCAGGGTAGCTATTGCTCTGCCTCAGTGCATCTGCCCATCAGCTGACTTCTGTATCCCGCTTTTGTCACACCTGACTGTCAGCTGGACCCAAACTGAAATGGCAAATTCACTAATTGGAAAAAGCGTTCAACTGCATAGTCCTGTGCAAATGAAAGTGCAACCCCCATCCTCACACGAGAAGATAAATGTCTCTTCAAGGCTGAATCGTAAACTGCAAATGAAGAGTGAAGATTTTAGGAGAGAAAGGTGGGCAATAATATTGGGGACTGCATTTCACAGATGCCTCAAAGAAATCCTTGATAAGAAAGGAAAAGATGACTCAGATTTAAATGAGGCACTACTGACTCTAACCTGACCCATGAGGAAGGCGAAGGCAACTTCCAGTCTTATCAAGGCTTTTTTCTAGTCTAGGGAGCCTCCCCTGATATACAGTCATACAACTGTGCCCTTACCCATCACATTTTGGTGGAGCAAACCTCTACAGGATCTGGTTGAGGGGTGTGCTTTCCAGGTGAGCCGGGCCCAGGCCACATCACAGGACATTAGGGCCCTAAGGGGGCCTCTCCCCATCACTACTGCTCAGGCATCTTAGCTTAGAATATTTCCCCAACTTCATATCTGCATTGAATATCATGAGAGTGTGTGTCTGTGCTTTCCAGACACATTAGTGAGGAAATAAAAGAATCTCTTGAACAAGATGCAGTATGTGTAAGCAGAGTGTTCTTTTGATCTAGGTTCCAATATTCCTTTAGTTAAACCAAGGACTTACAGAAAGCACAATTAAAAACAAACAAACAAACAAACAAACAAAAAACAGAAACAAACAACAAAAAAACAAGAGTCCCAAAGAGTCATACCCATATAGGAATTATGAAAACCTTGTCATTTCCTAATATATGACAGAAGTCTGTACACAGACATTCACACAGCCCTGGCCCAAATGACTGTGTTAATGAACTCTCTGATTGATAGGGGTCATTTTCAAAATTCACTTCCATATGCCATGGCTACTGGGAACTTTGCTTTTGTAACAGGGGACTGTAAAAGCCAGTAGCAATTTTGCCAAAGGATTTTTTGACAAGAAACTCAAGATAAAAGGAACTCACAAATAATTGACAAGTTGCCTCACCCCAAGAAAGTAGTACTAAGCGATTGAAAAGAAGGGCATGGATATGGAAGCACTTCTACCTAAGTAATGAACAAAAGAATCATAGACAGCCTATAGGAAAACTAATACATTAAAAGGCAAAGAGGAGCATTCTCATCAAGAAATATTTCCAACGACCAAAACAAGTAATATGCAAGAAGTAACAAAAGTGAGCATTCAAACTAAGTTATAATCAAGGAAAAGGAGAGCTTACGTTAAATCATCTAGTCCCACATAATTGCCCAATTATTCAAGTCAAATGGCAAGGTGCAGAACGTCATGGACCGTCCATGGTTATCGGCACACATTTTGGCTAACTTGTTTAAAGTAGCCATTGCTAAAATACACACATGTTCCTTTTTAAAATTCTGTAACTGCTTGGAAATGGACAAATGTCCTGGGTCTTGATTCAGGGTGAGATTAGTACACAGATGATTGGGCCCACTTGATTGGATTGAACAGATTGCCCAATCACATGGGGCTTGATCGGCATAAATGCTTGCCTTGGAAGGAAACTTCCCTCACAGACCCTTCCTCACAAACCCTGGAAGCAGCCTTGCTTCCATCAGTGTTGGCCCAGCATCCACCAACCTGAGATCTGCTTGTATACAGCAGGATCACTGCTGGATTTCTGGTGTGCTTCCATTTTGGACCGCAGCTTATCTCTCAGAGAACTAAGGTGGAGGAGATATACATAATAGTGTGGCTGAAGGGGTGGGTTGACAGTTCTTTAATGGTGAACCATATTTCTTTGGACTGTAATGCAACATCTATGTCTTTCTAATGAGTAAGTGTTAGCTGAAAATACAACTTTCCAAGGAAAGCCATCTCAGTAGCTTTGGGAGTGACTATGAATGGGCAGCACTGTAAGCCTAGTTCATGCAAAAGGCATTGTAAGAACAAATAGTTCATTTCCTCATGCATAGTTCAATGCCATTCATTCAGCATTTATTAGAAAAAGTGAAAAGGTGGGGTGCTGGGGAAAAAGCAGTAATGGCAAAATTCTAGACCCTCTGCTGGGAAGTGCCCAGTCTCATGGCAGAACTAAGAATATTTTTCCGCCTTAATGTGTTCAGGGTAATTGCCTACGCTCCAGGCACATATCATGATCTGAATTTTGGAGAGGTAAGCCTACCTTAAATTTTCTAATCTCTTTCCCACTGGATTGGAAGTAGCATATCCTCAGAGCCTTCTATTCCTCTTAGCCCTGGAGAAATGTTCCTTCCCTTTGGCTAATATTGTCCTTCACCAAGTTGGCCAAGCAGGCATTCAATTGTGGGGATCTAAATTAACTATTTAAGAATGGCATGTCTTGCTTTACCTGGCCTCCTATTCATAGGGCAGGTAATCATGGCAGAGCAGAGGCCACGTCTTGCAAAGAGCTACCACTCTGTGAGAAGAGCTGAATGGTTTTTGGGAGGAAACCCTCATGCCATTTGGGACAAAAGGTGCCTCTGGGACATTTTATGTATCTATTTGAAATATAGGGGAAATCCAATGCTGCAAAACAGAAATATAAAATGTAAAAATTTATATATGTAATAAAAGCATGTATATACATAAATTTAGTCTAGATCACAATGAACAAAACTACCAAGAATGTTTAGGATATTTCTACTTTCTTTAATAATTTAAAATATTTTCCAAATTTTCTTCAATAATCACATATGCTTTTTTCAATAACTTACTTCTATCAAATAATTTCCTTTGCTTTAAGACCAAATATTGAAGAGCTGTTTTTCCTTTTGAGGTGATTATTGATGAATACATTTAGCCAAACTATTTACTAAAACCATTGAACATTTTCAAAGCAAATGATGCTCTGAATTAAAATTTTGTAAGAATGTAAGCATTCTGATGATTTGGTGAAAATTTATTACTACTTCACTTAATTTTTTTCATTTATCTGATTTTATCAGTAAAATAACTCTATAGACTTTAAATTATTTATCATTTACAGTTGAAGAAACAAGATTTAATCTTTCAGCCACATATTAAGCTGGCATTTCTAGAATCTAAACCTGAGATTTTCTAGTTCAAAGCAGCACTCTTAGTATGGTGCTGTTTTTCTTCCCTTTAGAATAAATGATGTCTGAACATGCTCTATATAATAAAATTCTCAGAAACTAGAATATGTATGGGGGATTTCTATCATGCAGTTTGAAGGATAACACCACATATTTTTGCACATTAGTGGTCCTTAAAAACAAATACATTTAAACCACAGGTTTAACATGTATTTCATGAATTCCAATTAATATTTGGAGTTCTAAAAACACACTTGGAAATGTTCCAGATAAGTTGTAATCAAATACAGGAAGACTCAACAGAAATTCAAACTATATAAATGATGTTACTGTACTGAGAGAGACCAAGTAAATACTCAGATAGTAAAGAAAGAAAAGATGCATTTAAGTGTTCAACATCACAGTCATGTTAATTGCCTGGTACCCTCTCTATTCTGTATGACTCTAATGAGAGCATTTTTCACCTCTTCGTTCTGAAGGCTATAAATGAGTGGATTCAGCAAGGGGATTACCATAGTGAAAAAAACACAGAAGCTACTTGATTCTTTCCCAAGGAGGAGGACTTCTTTGGCTTTAAATAAGTAAAAATTGTAGAGCCATAAATGATAGTGAATCCCAAGAGGTGGGAGGCACAAGTCGAGATGGCTTTGCGTTTTCCTGAAGTGGAGTTAATTTTAAGGATTGTATGCAGAATGGACCCATAGGACACAGATATTGTGATTAGAGTCACTATTACATTTAAACTACTGAGAATGAATATCATGATTTCAGTGTCATGAGTATCAGTGCAGGACAGGGCTAACATTGGAGTTAAGTCACAGAAAAAGTGATAGATTACATTGGACTTGCAGAAATGCAAACTGTTCATGTAAAGAACAATGATTAATGATTCACTAAAGCTAATCATGTAAGACCCAGTGATGAGGACACAGTAGAGTTTCCTAGACATAACAACAGTGTAGTGAAGAGGACTCCAGATGACTACATAGTGATCATAGGTCATTGAAGAAAGGAGGTAAAATTCAGTGGCACCCAAGAAGAAATAAGAATACATTTGTGTGAAGCAGCTCATGAATGAAATTAATTTTTTGGAAGTCAGTTTCCTAAGGTTTTAGGTGTGATGGCCATTGAGTAACCAAGGTCAAGGAATGGCAAGTGACTGAGAAAAAAACACATGGGAGTGTGAAGCTAGAGATCCAGTTGAATTATCAGTATCATCCTTGCATTCCTCAGTATGGCAATAATGTATATCAGGACAAATAGCATAAAGAGGACCCATTGGATTGCTTCAGAGTCTGTCAATCTCATAAGAATGAAATCAGGCACATTTGTGATATTCCTTTTCCCATGATATCATTCAGCTGTTGTAAACTGTTGAAAAATCAAAGAGCATACTTAGCATGAATGACCTAAAAACATTTTTTTCCTATAGGAATCATTTGGAAATTAAAAAAATAGTTTAGTGATTCTAGAAGTTCATAATAAGTATTTTGAAAAATATGAATAAAAAAGCTTAGTTTGTCTGCCAAAGATAAGTTAGGTATAAATCAACATTTGTATATTATATAATAGAAACACATATATATATATATATATATTTATATCATAATTAAAATAAATGGGACAATATTATAAATACTTTCCTTCATTAACACATTTATTCAAATTAAAATATTATATCATAGTCATTACTCTTGCATACTTTTATTATATGATAAATGTGCAAATAATGTTAAGTAACTTATTCACAGTTCTATTAGATATTGTCAGTTCTGTGATTCTAGCAATATTGTTTGAGTCCTGAGCACAAGCTCATGACATTTTATTTCTAAATATATGTAATTTCAACAAAACCAAATACATGTGAATTAAGTAAACAAGTATAGAAAGTTTTAATGCACCATTCACTGTGCTTTTGTATCCTGTATTATTTAGTACCAATGACAGGTCATAAATTAAAACCTTACATGTATTAATATTATAGAGCACACATTACTATTAATTTTAAGAAGATTGGTTTTTTTAAAATAGATTAAACAAATTTCTACTAAAAAATATATTTTCAATCTAGGTACATTGCAAAATGACCCATAATCCATCTTTTCTATGTTTGTATTTCTATAAATACTGGAATTACTTAGGTAAGGCATACATGATATGCCTATGTATTCCAAATACATACATAATTTGTATATATTCTAAAGTGGATATCACCCCAAATAGTGGGGCTCCTGAGGACTCTGGAGACACTCAGGTCCTATGTCAGGGTGGAGAGCTCCAGAGTTTGGTGCCTTGCCAGTGGGCCCTACTTTGGAGTTTGTGCTCCTGAGAGTGATAGAGTTGGACTCAACTATATCTTCCCTGTACATGGTTCATCTGTCCCTTCTATTCAAACCTATACATGGTGCTGGAGTTTGTAGGTGCATGTCCAGAGACTTGAGTCTTTGGGCTGTCCATGTGCCTACTGGGGCAGCAACTCCTACACTACAGCTCATTGGGCTCACCCAGGACAACTGATGGGGAGATGATGATGGACCACCACAATCACAGGGAATGGAGAGAGTTTGCAGCTGCAGGCAGGATAATCCCATCCATCTTCCCCATGGGATATAAGCCTTTCTTATTTGGAGGTGTAGTGGATATCACCATCCCAGACTCTTCAGGATGGGGGGAAGAGCTATGGACTAGAGTGGACTTACTGGTATTATAATATAGACATATTGTGATTTAAGCAATGGAAGAAATTCCAACAATGATGTGGAGCCAGTGGCCACTGGAAACTCTGGGGGCAGGGAGAAAGAAAAGCAGTTGTAATACAAGGGCTTTTTTGGGACTTGGGAATTGTCCTGAGTGACATTGCAATGACAGATAAAGGCCATTTTGTATCATCATATAATATGCAGAACTCTGTGGGAGAGGGTGAAGTCTACAATGTGAACTATGGTCCATGCTTAATGGTAAAGCCCCAGGATGTGTTTATCAATTGCAATTAATGTGCCACACTAATGAGGGATGTTTATGTGGGAGGTTGTGGGAGGTGTGGGAGGTGGGGTGAATGGGAATTCCTACATTTTTTGTGTAACATTTATGTAATCTAAGTAGCTTTTAAAAATATATAAAAAATTGAACTACTTTAAAAATGATAAAGAAAATAAAACTAGTAAAGAACATGATAAAATATGAAAAATAGTTTATGTTTACAAATGTTTGATGTTATATAATAATGGTAAAAATAGATTATATTTAAAGAGTACTTAATGAGTGCTAGATAATATTCAAAGGATTTGATATATATAATTAACTTAGTTTATCTTCACAAGATCAGTATCTGAAATTTCATCTCAGGTAATGAAATGCCATTTTCATACTTGTTCAGGCAAAGAAAAAAGATAATTACTAGAATTTTATCTGTGTCTCATACCTCACTTCTTATCCATACTCATATTGAATCATTTTGCAGAATATTTTTGGCATGTGATTATTTTTCAACACCTCCTTTGCAACCATCCTGGCCCAAACAACCATGTTCTCCATTTTTCACATTAATGCCACAGCTTTCTAGATTTTTTCCCTCTGTTCAGCCTCACTGCCCTATATTCCAATCTCAATATCAGGGCCTGTGATACTGTTAAAATGTAGGTTGTATCTTGTCACTTTTCTTCCTAAAACCTATAAGGCTTCCTATCACATTAAGAGTAAAAATCAAAATTTTTCCATGTCCTACAGGTCCAATGTAATTTTGCCCCTACTCCTCCATTACATGAAATCATGCTTTATCATTGTATCTATCACAGTCATTTTGGATCAGCCATACTGACCTCTTCACCTTTCCCTATGCACATTAGTTCTGATTCAACCTGGAATATTCCAATGTTACTTCTTCCTGATATTCCCTTCCTGGAAATAATTGCATGGGTTTTTCTAATTGTCTTCCTCATAAGGCCATCCCATACAATTCTCTTAAAATCATACATATACCTGATTAGCACTGCATTTGTTTTCCATAGCAGTTATCCATATTTATCATTCCATATATTTTGATTATACTTTTTGTTTACTCTTTGTTTTCCCCACATTGTAACCTCAATGAGCACAAGATTTTTGCTAATTATGTTCTATGTAATATACCCAACACCTAAACAAATGTATTTGAATAGCTGAATTTTGAAATTATAGAAACTTGGGCACAGAGTGGTTTCATAGCTTATTCATGGTCACTCAACAGGTAAAAGGATAGGCTCAAATTAGAACCCCGGCAATCTGGCTTCAGAGTTCACATCCTTAATCATGACTTTATCATTCGTCATTTTTTTTCAACAAAATTATGTTACTATTATCAGAGTGAAAACATATAACACATTATTATATTGAAAAGTATTAACAAATACAGGAATGAGAGGGGTATGTTGTTGGCAGACTTCATTAGAGCTGCTAAGAGAGGACAGTGCAATGTTGGAGACAGATGCTAACTGTTCTCAAACATACATGTATAGTCCTAATTTCAGAAAAACAGATATGTGTAATGCATAAAGGGATTTATCAAATGAAGTGATTGGGTTGGAAAGGGAACGGTTTATTTTCATCTTACAGCTGAATAGTATTCCATTGTGTGTATATATGACATTTTGTTATCCATTGTTCAGTTGATGGACACTTGCACTGGCACCATATTTTAGCAATTGTGAATAAGGTTGCTATGACTAACAGTGTGCAAATGTCAATTCCTGTGCTTACTTTCAGTTCTTCCGACTATATCCCTAGTAACTGGATTCCTGGATCATATGGTAGTTCTATATTCAGCTTCTTGAGGTACTGCCAAACTGTCTTCCACAAAGGCTACACCATTCTACATTCTCACCAACAGTGAAGGAGAGTTCCTGTTTCTCCACATCCTCTCCAGCACTAGTTTTCTGTATTTTTAAAATAATGGTCATTCTATGCATTGTAAGATGATATCTCACTGTCGTTTTAATTTGCAGTTCCCTAATATCTAGTGCTATTGAGCATTTTTTCATGTACTTTTTGGGCATTTTTATTTTCTCTTTGGAGAAATTTCTATTCAAATCTTTTCATGGCTATTCTATGATTTTTGGTTGAACTTATTCTGAGCCATTAAAATTGGACAGCTTAAGTTGTCAATATTGAGTCAGGTACTCACTAAAGAGGGCACAGATTGTCTCCCAGGTTGTTGGGTTGAGGTAATTAAAAGTAATTTTTTTCTTTTTTTCCCCTGCTGGCCAGTAGATAGTGCCCATTGGCAACCATTTCTACAGAGGTATTTCTTTCAACCTCCACTTGCCAGTGTTTCTGGTCTGGGTAGAGCTCAGAGGCAAAGCAGACTTTGCTTGCCAAATTCACTGAAAAGAAACTACTCTCCTCCTTCTGCCATACTCTTCCTTTTCCCAGGGAAGAAGAATATGTTCCTCTCTCAGTAAGCAGTAGAATGCCATGGGTCTTATCCAGGCTGCAAACCTTGAAGGTTGGGGATGGGTGATCTTCCCAGCTGCCATGGGGGTTTAGTAACTCATGGTTGTTGGTTGTTTTGTGTTTTCATCCCTTTGTCCCTCAATTTGTGGTGGTTGTGCAACACTATTCTGGTGTACTGACACCCAAAGCAGGTTCCTCAGATAGCTTTTGGCTCTTTCTCCATTGTTTTTGTGACAGAGCTGAGCCCTGCCTTCCTATTCTGAAGCCATCTTCCCAGAAGTCTCATAACTGATTTTTATGAGATTTAAATTAGCATTGCTACCAAAATGATTTAAGGGTTTTTTGAATATTTTCATGGAATTAATGTATTTTGAATATAAAAAGAAGATGGATTTTGGGGATCAAGGTGATGGAATGTTCTGGTTTAAGTCTTTTATGGAACCCAGAAAATTATGCTCTTAGCCTAACCCATTCTTGTACTGTAAATCTATTTTATATGGAATGTTTACATTAGATTCAGTTAAGGGAGCTTCTGATTAGATCACTTTTTATTAGACCACTTCAGTTAAGAGCCTTTTATTGGATTGTGGGGCCCAAAGTGGGACCTAATTCTTTTACAAGAGTCCTTTACTAATGGAGTAGACACACAGAGAAAAAAAGCTGCCATTTCATTCTGTCATGTAAGAGATCACTCCAGGATAAACTACAGCTGCAGAAAGACAGAGAACCCCAAGAGGCTGAGAGAGAAGCTGGAGGCTAGAATCGTGGAGCAGCTCAGAGCTGAGAGACAAAGCTCAAAAGAGAAGGGAGAGACAGGCCATTGTGTCTGATTGCCTACAGCTGAGGTCAAGGAAAATGTGAGCCTGCAGGAGAAAGCAGGAAGAGATTGGCAGAGCTGCCATTTTGCCTTGCCATGTGGAAGGCATCCAGAATCCAGCAACCAACCTTTAGTGATACAGCATCTCTGCTGATTTCTTGATTTGGGCATTTTCACAGCCTTGGAACTTTAAGTTTTTACTCTAATAATTCCCATCATAAAAGTCAACCCATTTCTGGTATTTTGCATTGGCAACCTTTAGCAAACTGAAACAATGGCAAATGAAATTTCTTTTCTTAAAGATAGAGGAGAAAAGCTGAGCTAGGAAATGAACAAGAATTTACATCAAAGAGACTCCCATATGTATGCTAACTAGCTTTTCAGATCTTGGTTCAGCTGTACTTTATAGCCAGTTGTAAGTTACTCTTTGAATTTTATTTTGTTTTCCCTGATCCTTAATTATACACAAAACAAATATTTCCATATCATCTCAGTATAACTTTGGGAGTTTCAGAATAGATCTAATATATTCCTTTAATGGGATATTGTGAAGAAAAAAATGGGATAAATATTTATTGTGTTGAATCAAGGAATGCAAAAGGCCTGTCCAGAGGCATGGTGCAAAGGTGCATGGAACAGGTGATGTAACATTAGGAAGTATTTCATAGGGATTCCTGAATGGGATGTTAGCTTCTTAATGAGTGCTGAGGATTTATTATAAACCATGTGAGGTTGTATCACACCACCATCACCTGAAGGTATTTCCTGTAGTTATATTAAGTGAAAATAAATTACATAAAGACCAACAATATCAATATACATTAATCAATGAATATTTATATGGATCAGTTTGAACATAGTACAGAATAACAGATGCCACTATTTATCTATACATGTAAAATACTGCATTGTAGGATTAATGCTTTCTTTGGAAATATTCTAAGATATGCAATCACTACAAGCTAAAAAGAAATTTTCTTCCCTAGTTTCTGATCATAGAGATATGGATTTATCTCTAATATTTTTCAAGTTTTAATCAATGCTGAAATTGTACTTTACTTATAAATCATTTTTTCTCATACATTTTGGTTTCCATTTTTGCATATTGGTTTCTTAAACTGTATATGATGAAATTCAGTATGAGAATCCCCTTACAGTCTAAAATATAAACACTATCTTATCATGGTACAAAGAGTACCTTGAACTTGACCACATATACCTGAAGAGAATTGTCTCATGATAAATTGACCAACCAGTCAGGTGAGTGCTACAAGTAGAAAGACTTATGCCTATATTTTGCAAATCATCTTCAGAATGGCCAAGCAAATGTAAACATAGAAGTTCAAGGCAATTAACATAGGCGTTATCTCAATAAAGCACACAAAGAAGAATAGTAGCTGGTTGATGTGCACATCAGAAAAAATGAGGTGTGCAGGAATGTCAAAAAACATATCTAATTTCATTGAATGCACAGTAAGATAGGCTAATATGGGCATGGTGTGTAATGTAGTATGAAAAATGTTAGCAGTATAAGAAACAATGATGAGTGGCACATACATTCAGATGACATGTTAACTGAATATGGCAGTGGGTTATAGATTATTTTAGAGCAATCATAAGTCATTTCAGTGAAAAGAAAACACTTTGTAGTCCCAAAAATAACAAAAAGAAATATCTGTGTTGCACATCCAAGGAATGAAATGGATTTAGTACTTGCCAGGAAATTGACCAACATTTTGGGGGTGACAACTGAAGAATGGCAGGTATGCAGGGATGATGACACTCTGAAAATATTACATGGATTGTGGAGCTGGGATTTGCAATGACCAATAGAAGCAACCCCAATTTTTTTAACAGAGTAAATAAATAAATTGCTAGAAATAATAAAAATAGTAAACTTTCAGGTTAAAGTCATCTGTGCGGGCCATCAATATAAACATGGTGACTTCATTCATATTCTTCAAAAATCATGTATCTATCCAAATTAGATGGCAGCCCAGACTTTTCCATTTATATTTATTGGTTCTCAAGGCAATGTCATGTCCAAATACAATCCATAAAATTATATCCTCATCTTTTTTTCTTGGAAGGGTGTAATGACATCCATAACATGGATGTGCTTAGTCATGACAAAGAAGTTGGGTCCACATGGATAAGTTTTCCTGAGTAACTTAAAGAAAGAAATGATATCATTCATTTGTTGGATAAAAGAGTCTTAATAGGAACTGCCAAACTAAACATAAATTTCCACTTTATTTCTGATCAATTTTCTACATCTTCTTCTCATATTACATTATCTTAAAATATGCAAACAAATGAATATTGGGATTTTTAAATCTAACAAATATGGTAGTAGAATGCACACATCTGAATATTATTCTTGTATTTGCTGTAATATGCATAAAATGTCTTTCTTATAGTTTGTAATTATAAAGTAGAGCAACCACATTTACTTCACAAGACTGTAATAACGTTAAAGAAGATACAGGTGTGAAAATTATATAATTTAAAAATGCTTTCAGATGACTACCAATTTAGTTTGCTAAGCTGCTGAAAGCAAATAACATATATGTGTCACCTTTTAACAGTGGGGATTTATTAGCTCACAAGCTTTCATTTCTGAGACTCATAAAAATGTCTAAATCAAGGTATCATCATGCTATGTGCTCTCCCCATAGGCTGGATGCTGGCAATCCTGGACTTCTCTGTCACATGGCAAAGCATATGGCAATATCTGCTGATCTCTCCTTTCTTTTCTGGGTTTCTTTGTTTCTAGCTTCTGGCTTTTGTGGCTTTCTCTTTTCCTCTCTGAATTCATCCTGTGTATAAAGAACTCCATTAAAAGGATTAAGTCCCACCCCAGGCCATGCTATAAGTGAAGAAACCTATTCAAAAGGTCATATTAACAATAGGTTTACATGCAATTACAATTACAGGGATTGATTAGGTTTAAGAACATGATTTTGGAGGATACATACAGTTCCAAACCACCACACTCCACACTCTGGAAGCCAAAAAGACATGATCTTTCCTTTTGTAAAATACAATCATTCCAGCACAATATCCCAAAAGCCTTAAATCATTTCAGTAACAATGCTAAATACAGAGTCTCATCAAAATCAGTTATAGGTGTGGTCTCTCCTGGGGCACAATTTCCCTCAGATTTTGGACTTGTGAAATGTAGAAAACAAGTTATCTGGTTCCAATATAAAAAGGAGGGGCTGTCATAAGACAAACATTCCCATTCTTATAGGAATAAATTGATGGAAAACAGGAATCATGGGCCCCAAACAATCTGAAACCCTGAAGGGTTTATTCCATTAGATTTGAAGGTCTGAGGGTTATCTATGGAATGATGTTTTCTACTTCGAGCCTGGTGGAGTGGCAGCACCACCCATTCCAAAGGCTTGTGTAGTGACCAAGCTTTTCCCAAATACTCGGGTGAAGGCTCAAAAGAATTGGGGTGATGGTCAGGCTCTTGTCTCCACTCTTGTCCAGACTCAGTGTGGCAAACAGACTCTAGGCTTCACACTTGTCAACCATTATCGTGGCAGTCAGCCTCTGTCATCCCCCAGGCATTTGAGAAACCTGGGGTTGTAACAGTCTTTCTGAAAAATGGGATGGAAAGCCAGCAATCTCCATGCACTGAGGGATACACAATCCTTTCCACAAATTTGGCTGGGTATGCTCTCTTGGCCCAAGAATATGTCTTCAGTACAGATATCTTTTTCCATGGTTTTGCCTTTGAAGTCATTTTTCTTTCAATCTGTCCCTTTTCTCTTCCTTTTAGTCCAGGCAGGCAGTGTTTCTGTTCATATATATCTCATAAAACACTTGTTTGTTTTACATATAAAACACTAAGTTTCAAACCATCAGACAATAGAACTTTCTACAAATCCTTTATGGATAACTGCATTCCAATCCTGAATTGCACTGAAATCTCTGATTGGTTCCATTCCTGTTAAATCCTCACATGAAGCACTATTCTCTGGGGACTCACTTTCCAGAAGCTCAGAATTTTCCAAACCATCAGTTTCTGGTTTCTTTCTGCCAAGGAGTACAGTTCCTTGCTTATCCCTTTCCTCTCACACTTTACTAGAAGAAACAAGGGGAAAGCATGCAGTGTTCACCACATTTAGTTTGAAAATGTCTTCAGCTAAAGATTCAAGATGATCACTTTCAAATTCTTCCTTACACCCGATATCAGAAGTCAGTTTTGTCAATTTTCTGTCACTTTAAAAATTAGTATTGCCTTTCTCCCATTTTTCAATGACACATTCATCATTTCTGTCTAAAGCCTCATCAGAAGTACTTTTATCATCAATATTTCTACCAACAGTCTTTTCAAAGTAATCTAGGCCTTTTTTACCAAGCACCTCATAATTCATCCTGCCTGTACTCATTACTTAATTACAAAGCCTTTTTCAAAAATCTTTTTTAAATATATATTTGCAGTAGCAGTATATATTAGTCAGGGTTCTCCAGAGAAACTGAACCAACAGGAGATATCTGTAAATATTATGAGATTTTAGAAAAATATCTCACACAACTGTGGCGAGGCATGAGTCCAAATTCACTAGGGCAGGCTGCAAGCTGCAAATTCCAATGAAGGTTTTTGATGAATTCCCCAGAAGTGGACGGTGGCAGAAATAGAGTTGGAATTCTCACTCCTGACTGCTGAAATGATCGTGTTATTCTTCCCATTGATTGGATAAGATGTTTCTCATTGCTGAAGGCAATCTCCTCAATTGGTTGTAGATGTAATCATCAATAGATGCAATCAACTTGCTAATTTAAGTTCATGAAGTATCCTCACAGTAAAAATTTGGACATTTAAGCCTAACCATCACAGTACCTCACTCAACCAGTATAAACCTTTATTTTAGTTTGCTAAGCTACCAAAAACAGATATCATAAATGGGTTGGTTTTGAAGAGTGGGAATTTATTAGCTTACAATTTTACAGTTTTGAGCCTGAGAAAAGTATACCAATTAAGACATCATCAACAGATGCTTTCTCCCTGAAAACTGATTGCTGGCAATCTTGGACTCCTCTGTCACATGGCAGGGCACATGGCAGCATCTGCTGGTCTCTCCCTTCTCACAGGTTTCATTCCTTTCAGATTCACGCTTCCATGATTTTCTCTTATTCATCCCATTTTTAAAGGACTCCAGTAAGAGGATTAAGACCCACCCAGGGTCATGCTTTAACTGAAGTAATGAAATCAAAGGGTTCTACATATAATAGGTTTACCTCCACAGGAAGAATTAGTTTTAAGAACCTGATTTTCTGGAGGTACATACATTTCCAAGCCTCCACAACTAAAACTTAGCAGAATTTAGAATCAACTTTTCTTATAGGGCAGCCCATTAAGTGAATTTGGCACCCTTTTTAAAAACCTGAGGAAGTATATTTCTGAATGTCCATTTAAGTTCCATTGCTCTCTATATCTGCCTTTGTGCCAGTGTGATATTTTAATTAATGTATACTTGAAATAAATTTTAAAACTCAGATGTGTTAGGGCTCTAAAATCCTTTTTTCAGGAAGTTTTTGACTATTTGTTCCTTTTCCTGCCAGGTAAATTTGTCGATTGGCATTTCCATTTCTTCTAAAATGTAGGTGTGAAATTTGATTTAGGCTGTATTGAATCTATAAATTGCTTTTGGTTGAATTGTCACCTTAACAATGTAAAGTCTTCAAATTCATGAACATGGAATATCCTTCCATTTATTTAGGTCTTATTTCAGTACTTTCAGAAATGTTTTGTAATTATTTTTGTATAAGTCATTTACAGTTTTGCCTAAATTTAATACTAATAATTTGATATTTTACATTTGCTTAAGTACATAGAATTTTATCCTTGATTTCCTCTTAAAATTGTTAATAACTAATCTATAGAAATATAACTGACTTTTAAGATTGATAATGTACCCTTCATTTTGCTGAATTAGTCATTAGCTCTTAGGTTGGTTGTAGATTTATGAGAATTTTCTATATTTTGGATTATGTCATCTGCACACAGGGAAAGTTTTGCTTCTTCCCTTCCAATTGGATGAATTTCATTTCCTTTTCTTGCTTAGTTACTCTGGTTAAAACTGACACAATAAAATTGAATAATATTGGTGACAGTGAGAATCCTTGTCTTGACTTTGAATATAATGCTATCTGTGAGATTTTCATATATTACCTTTATCATTTTGAGTTAATCCTACTATTCTTAGTTTTTTTCTTTAGTGTTTTTACAAGAAGGATACTGGATTACCAAATGATTTTCCTGTATCAATTTGGATGGTCATGTTTTTATTTGGTTTTTTATTGCTTTTTTTTACTTCATTTTAATAATGTGGTGCATTATATTAATTTTTTTATGTTGAAAAACTGATACATGTTTCGGACAGATCTCACTTGGTCATGGTGTATACTTATTTTAACATGTTGTTGAATTTTGTTTGCTAAATTTTGTTAAGTATTTTTGAATCAATATTCATAATGGATATGGGTCCACAATTGTGATGTGGTATCTTTATCTAGCTTTGGTATTAGGGTGGTACTCACCCCATAAGGTTATTTAGGAAGTAGTCCCTTCAATTCAATTTTTGGAGAAATATGAGCAGGATTGATGTATTTTAAGGCTTGGAAAATTTTAAGTGTAATTTCTTCTGATCTTGTGATTTTATTTGTTGGGAGATATTGATGACTAATTTGATATATATAGTAGTTTTGATGTATTGAAATTTTCTCTTCCTTCTTGTGTCTGGGTAGACAGTTTGTGTATTTCTAGGAATTTGCCCATTTCTTTTAGTTTATCTGTTTTGTTGGAACAGGTCTTTTTACTGTGGGTTGGATGGTAATGTCCCAACCATTCATTTATTTTTGATCTATTTATTTTTAGAATTATTTTTGTCCTCTCTTTATCTTTGTCAGACTAAAGTTTTGTCAATTTTATTAATATTTACAAAAGAATGGCTTTTGATATCATTGAACTTCTTTATTGTGTTTTTATTCTTTATTTCATTTATCTCCATTATAAAGTTGTTTTTCTTAGAAGGTATTGGGGATTGAACCTGGGACCTTGCACATGCAAAGCAGGTGCTCAAACTCTAAGCTACACCTGCTCCCGAACCAGTATAACTTTCTAATATCATTCCAACTTTTCCTTTTGGATTTATTATGCTCAACTATTTCTAATACCTTACATTGTGAGGTTAGGTCCCATATTTGAAAATTTTCTCCTTTTTTGTTGTAAGTATTCATAGCTATTAACTTCCTTCCTACCACTGCATTTTCTGCATCCAAGGTTTCATATGGTTTGTTTTTGTTGATTTGCCTCAGGATATTTCTTAATTGCTTTTGTAATTCTTTTTTTATTTTGCACATTGGTTGTTTAAGCATGTACTTTTTAATTTCCACATATCAGTAAATTTTCTAGTTATTCCTCTGATATTGATTTTTATTATCATTAAAGTGTTGTCAAAGAAGATACATTATATAAATTCAATATTGTTAATTCTACAATAGAAACCTTTTATTGTGATCTAACATATGGTCTATTTTGAAGAATGACCCATGTCCACTAGAAAAGAATGTGTATTCTGATCTTTTTCATTGGAGTGTTCTACATATATCTCTCAGTACTATATTGTTTATAGTATCATTCAGGTCTTCTCTTTATCAATCACTTTTCTATATGTTCTATCCTTTATAAAATGTATATTGAAATCTATTACTGATACTGATACAGCTATTTATATCTCCTTTCAAAAGTTTCAATATTTGCTACAATATTGTGGGTCTCTGCTGTTCCCATGCATATGTAGTTATAACTGTTAAATCTTCTTGTTGACTTGATTTATTCATCAGTTTATAGTGTACTTCTTGGTGGCTATGCTAACATTAGATAAAGTAGACTTTAAGTTAAAAACAGTTACAAGAGACAAAATGGTCATTATATACTGAAAAAAGTTAAAACTTCATCTGAAAGTTTTAGGAATTATAAATAAATATACAACTATCAGCAGAAACCCAATATATATGAAGGAAATCCTACAGATTTGAGTGGATAAATTGATGGTTCTATATGATGAGTAAGAGATTTTAATGTGCCACTTTTCATTAATAGAACATAGAGTCTAAAGATCAATAACAAAGTACAGGATTTAAAAAGTACGCTAAACCAACCAGATTAGACATATAAGGTGCACTTCTTCTATAAAAAATAAAATTCACATTCTTTTTCATTGCACATAGATCCTTCTCCAGGACAAAACAGACATTGAGAAGTAAAACAAGACTCAATAAATTCAAACTTATTGTCATAATGCATTGCATCTTCTCTGATGACAACAGAATGAAGCAAGAAATCAAAAATGGAGGAAGAAATGGAAAATTCACAATATGTGGAAATTAAACAACATATTCTTAAACAACCAATGTATTAAAGAGGAAATCAGAAACGAAGTTAGAAAATATATTGAGGTTAATGAAAATGAAAATTCAAGATTCCAAAACTTATGGGATGCTGCGAAGACAGTGTTAAGATGGAAATTTACAGCTATAAATGCATACAGTAAAAAAAGAAGAAAGGTGCCAAATCAAAGACTTAACCTCAAAATTGCAACAACTAAGAAAAGAAGAGCAAACTAATCCACAGCAAGCAGAAGGTAATAACAAAGATTAGAGTGGAAATAAATGAAATAAAAACAATACAACAGAAAGAATCAAAAGTATTAAAAGTTGATTTTCTGGAAAGAATATTAAAATGGAGAAATCTTTAGAATGAGAAAGAAAAAAAGGAGAGACTATAAATATCTGAAATCAGAAATGAAAAGGGAGACATTACTACTAAGCCTGCTGAAATAAAAGGTCTAAAAAAGGATACTAGGAAGAACTATATGTGAATAATTTAGATAACCTAAATGAAATGGAAAAATTCTTAGAAACACAGAAACTACTTACATTGACTTAAGAAGAATTAGAAGATTTCATGACAACAATTATTAGTAAATAGATTGAATCAGTAATCAAAAAGCCTCCTTAAAAACTGCTCAGGACCAGATGGCTTCACAGGGGAATTCAACCAAACATTCGGAGATGACTTTACTCCAATTCTGGCCAACTATTCCAAAAATTGAAGAGGTAGGATCATTCCTTAATTTACTTTTACAGGGCAAAATTCATTCTCATACCAAAGCAAAATAAAGATACAAGAATAGAGCCCACGGACTAACATCTCTTATTAACAAAGATGCAAAAATCCCCCAAAATTCTGAAACACAGAATCCAACAGCGTAAGTTTAAAGGCATGATGATGTTTTATTTATCCCTGGTATGAAAGGTTATTTCAACATAAGAAAATCAATTAATATAATATAGCACATTAGCACAATGAAGGAAAATTATCATATGATCACCTAAACTGATACAGAAAAGGCATTTGACAACATCCAACACACCAACTTGATGAAAACACTTAGAAAACCAGGGATAGACAAAAACTCCTCAACATTATGACGGACATACATGTAAAGCCCATGCTTAGATCCTACTTAATGTTGAAAGACTGAAAGCTTTTACTCTAAGATCATAAACAAGACTAGGATGCCAGGTGTAACCACTGTAAATCAACAGTGTATTGGAATTTCTTGCCAGAGTATTTAGAAAAGGAAAATAAGTAAAAAATATCTAAATTGGAAAGGAAGAAGTACAATTTTCCTTATTTGCAGATGATATGATCCTACGTAGGGAAAAAATTGGGAAATCCACAACAAAAATCCTAGAACAAATAAAAGAATTCAGCCATGTGATAAGATACAAGGCCAACACCAAAAGGTCAGTAATGTTTCTATATGGAAACAATGAACAATCTGTAAAAGAAATCAAGACAAAATTTCCATTCACAAGAGAAACTAAAAGAATCAAATATCTGGTAATAAATCTAACCAAATACGTTAAGGACTTGTACCCAGAAAACTAAAAAAATAAAATAAAATAAAAACAGCTAAAAATTTCAAAGAAAACTTAATTAAATGGAAGGACATTCTGTGTTCATGAATTGGAAATCTCTATATCTGTAAGAGGTCAAGCTTACCCAAAGCTATTTATAAATTCAAAGGAACCTCAGTCAAAATTTTAACAACATTCTTTACAGAAATGGAAAAGACAATTATCAAATTTTATGGAGGGTATGTGGCCCCAAGTAGCTAAAGCCATTTTGAAATGGAAAAATGAAGTTAGAAAACTCACTCTCCCAGATCTTATAACTTATTACAAAGCCACAGTAATCACAAAATCATGGTATTGGCACAAGGACAAACATACAGACAAATTGTATTGAATTGAGAGCTCATAAATCATTTCTCACCTTTATGGACAACTGATTTTTGACAAGCTAGCAAAACTACTCAATTGGAAAAGATTAGTCTCCTTTACAAATGGTGCTGGGAAAACTGGATCTCTCTGGCAAAAAAAGAGAAGAAGAAATGAAAAATATGGATAAATGAAACCTCATCAAAATTAAAAACTTTTTTTCCTCAAAGGACTTCATCATGAAAATAAGTTGACAAACTAAATATTGGGAGAAAATATTTGGAAACCACATAGCCAACAAAGGTTTAATATGGAAAATTTTTAAGAATCCTTCAATCAAAAACAACAAAAAATAAACAACCCAATTTTAAAAATGGGCAAAACAAATGTATGCCATGGACCATAGTTGGTTGTAAAAGTCTGATGACATTATCTCATAATCAGTAACAAATATTCCACCATGGTGTGTGTTGCTGAAGAGGTTTTGTATGGGAATTCTACACATGTGCATGATTTTGTAAGTTTACAACTTCTGTAATAAAAATATATTTTAAAAAATAATAGGGTGGATTAGGGGTTAAAATACACCAAATGTAAGATATGGACTATAGTTAGTAGTAGGATTTTGATGATGTTCTTTCATAATTTGTAGCAGGTGTCTCATGACAATGCAAGGTGTTGGTGGTGGGTTGATGTATGCGACCACTGTATGATGTCATGCATGTTTGTTTTGTAAGTTCACAACTTTTACTATACATTTAATGTTTATGTATGTTCATGTATGAATTATATATTTCAGTAAAATTAAAATGGGCAAAACTTGAATAGACATCTCTCCAAAGAAGATATTCAAATTGTCAGAAGGCACATGAAAAGATGCTCAGTCATAAGCTATCATGGAAATGCAAATCAAAACCACAAGAAAGTACCGTTTTACACCCATTAGAATAACTGTGCAAATACAAACACTCAATTCATTGCTGTTGGCATTATAAAATGGTGCAGCTGCTGTGGAAGTCAGTTTGGCAATCCTTCAGAAAGCTAAGTATAGAACTATTATATGATTTTTCAATCTAATTACTTGACATATGCCCAAAAGAATTGAAAGAAGGGTCTGGAACATATATTCACACTCTGTTATTCATAGCAGAATTATTCACAATTACCAAAAGATGTAAGCAACTCCAAGGTCTAACAAACAATGAATGGATAAATAAAATGTGGTATATACCTACATACAGTGGAGTATTATTTGTCTTAAAAAGGAATGAAGTATGAATCATGCAGCAACATGTAAGAAATGTGAATACATCAAGTTGAGTAAAATATTGAGTAAAGTAATTCAAACTCAAAAGGATAAATATTTTGTGAAATCACTGATTTGAAAAAATTAGAATAAGCAAACTCATAGAGTCAGAATCTAGAATATAGTTAACCAGGAAACAGGGTGGGGATCAGGAATGAAAAATTTAATGCTTAAAATGTACAGAGTTTCTATTTGGAATGATGGAAATCTTTTGAAAATGGATAGTGGTGAAGGAAGTATAATATTGTGAATTGCAATTAACAGCACTGAAATATATATTTGAATGTGAGTAAAAGGGGAAATGTTAGGATGTAAATATGGTAACAGAATAAAAACTTTTTAAAAATATCCATTGAAATACATTACACAAACTATGAATCATAAGATAAACCATATACTTTAGTTAATAGTATAATTATAAAATGTGCTGTCATCAGTTGTAACAAATGTTCCACACTAATGAAAGGTTTTCTTGGTGGGGTGGAGTTTTGGAATCCTTTATTTTATGCATGATTTTTCTGTAACCCCACAGCATCTCTAATAAAGTAAAAATTAGAAAAAAAAATAGATTCATAATAAAAGGATGTAAAAATGTGTACCTGTAAATATAATCATATAAATAAAGCAGGGTAAAGTAGTACCAGTAGCAAAAGTAAAACTGTATATTCCAGAGTAATGAAGGATAGAATAAAATTACAACAGAGCCAATTTTAAAGAAATGTATAACATTTCTAAACCAGCTTCAAAACTCTTAAAATTTGAGAGTTAAAATGATAGAAATATATTTAAATGGCTTTGAATAATTTTCAGTGATAAAATTCAAATTTTGTTGAAACAAAGAGCAAATAAGTCATGTTTCTTTCTGTGTCTTACTCCTGATCTTCTGCCAAAATTAATTTAATAATAGAGATGTTATTTTTCAATCCCATCAGTAAAGGCTCAACAAAAAGATTAGTTATAAAAGTTTCATTAATTATTCTTTCTTTGACTATGATATTATATGCAAGTACATTTAATGACTATAAAAATGGATTTTAATACTGGAAGAAAAACACACGGTAATTTTTTAAAGGAGTAACCAGACTCTATTGAAGTGGCATTGACTTAGAACAGCTTATACCCCAAGTTGACCTATTCTGAAATGAATTGATGTTGGCCTTTTAAATCTCCAATTAAGTTTGTCTCAACTTCTCTGAATTATTGATGAATTGAAGAATTGTACATTCAAACATCATTAATTGTATAACATATTATTTTGTAATTCTATGATCCATACCATCAAATATCCTCCTGAAATTCTTCAGTAGAAAAAGCATTTCTTATGTAAGTTGATTCAAAATCTACATGAAGATTGATATCATTACCTTTAATTAATGAAAAGGTCACATGAATGTATGTCACCTGTTTGTATATAAGGAAGTAAGCTTTTGGCCATAAATATAAAATCTTTACTCACCTCAGCACTGATTTTTAATTTCTTCTGTCATGTTTCTTTTAAAACAATAAAAGCCAACACACTAAAACAATAAAACAAATTAAACATTTTTGTAGCTAAATACAACATTACATCTGCTGTGATAATTAATTAGTTGACACTCACAAACCTGACTTGAGAAACACCGCCATGTTTCCCTTGTGATTCCTCAAAAAGGCCCATTCATCAGGTAGTGGACTAACCTAGAAAGAAGTTAATTATGTTACAATAATCATTGCAAAATACGTGAAATTTTAGGTTTTACAAAATTATAAAGTCTGTCAAGGTTTATTATATTTAATACAAAGATTATTACAGAAAATTAGTGATAAAGTTATATTAAAATATAACCATACATGCTAATAAACTTTATATGTACAAAAGAAAATACTTTCCAGAAAATATATCCAGCGTATAAGAACATTTATTAAAGACTTTCATTTTCTTCTTTGAATTTTGTCTAATAATTTTTGAGTAATGAACAATGTCTAATCCTATGAAAGTATCACACTTTTAAAAATAAAAATGTTTCCTTGGGAAAAATATTCTGTCGCATACCTGTTGGTTAACAATATGGCCTTTAAACCACAGAGTAATTAAGTATTTCTCTAGATATGCCTACTGTTTTACACAGTAATAAATTAACAGATCACAAAAGAATATTTTAAAAATGTTGCTCAACATTATGTGGCTTCTAAAGGGAAGTCAAATCTCTGTTACAAAATTAGCATGGATGCTTTAGTCTTTGAACCTTTATCTTTGGCATCATGCCAAGCAATTTTCATTTGAAATTAGTCCCAGAGATGACCAAATGTTGCATTATCAGCAATCCTCAATATAAGAGATGCTCTTGCATTATAAGTTCACAAGGCAAGCGATATGCTGCTATGCTTGTATTCACATAGCTCACTGGTATAATTGTAAGATATAATTTTCAGGTGAATTTACTATTTGACCAGGACCTGAACAAAAAATTTAGGTTGATTTATTTTATCTTAAAAAATATAAATACATGCACAAAAATTAAACATAAGTTATTTCACAGGAAAAAAAATGTTATACTGTAGAAACTTCAGACTCTTTAAATCTTTTACATATTTTTGTTTGTCAACTTACAAACTTCAAGTTGACAAATTTCTACACAGATAATGATGGAAGAAGGTTTTTCACCCACTTTGACTCCGGGTACTATTAATCTAAAAGTTAAAGCATTTTAGCTTATTTTTAAACATTAGGAATATTATTAGAAAAGTTTGCTTATGGATATATAATGCAGGCCTTACCTAAGTATTATAAGGGCATGTAGATATGGAAATATAGAATTGATGGAATCAGTCATTAAGCAATGAACTTATTTGAAAATATAATTTTTGGAATAATTTTAATTTTATAATCTCTTAAAAACATATCTTCTGAAAATTAATAGTAATGCATGCTCTATAATATTAATACATCTAAGATTTTAATTTCTGACCTGTCACTTGTATTAAATAATAGTGGGTACAAAAGAATAGTAAATGATACATTAAAATCTATTATTTTTTAATACATGCAACTAGCTTGTTTTTGTTTTTCTGATAATAAATATAGGTAGCAATATAGTATTATAATCCTGATCTAGCGTTCAATAAATTTTGGTAGAATCACTTAATTGTGACTCTGGTTGCCTTCCTTAACTTTCTGTGGCCTTTTTATTATTAAATTATATGTGCAATAATAATACATATGGTATAATATTTTTATCTTAATAAATGTATTAATGAAGGGAAGTATTTAGAACAGTGTCATGTTCATTCTAGCTATGCAATACTTATGATTTCTGTTATATAGAATTCAAATATTTATTTATACCTAATATATCTTTGGCAGTCAGACTAAGATTTTTTCTGCACGTTTTGTAAACTATTCTTTTTTTAATTCTTTAAATTTCATTTTAGTTTTAACTTTCTTTTGTACATTTAATAATTGAAAATATAAACAATTAAAAGCTAAAAAGAACTTCTTAGTTCTTTTTGTAAACTACTCTTTAGTATGATTTTCTAGAAACACTAAACAAATTTTTTAAAAAGTCAGATCATTCCTATAAACAAAAACTGTTTTGAAATTATTCATGCTAAATATTCCATTTCTCAAAAGTTTACAACAGCTGTTTGCTATTATGGAAAGTAGGAATAACCCCAAAGTACCTGACTTCATCCTTATGAAATTGACAGACTCTGATGATATCCAGTAGGTCCTATTTTTGCTATTTCTCTTGATATACCTGATTACTGTGTTGGGGAATGCAGGAATGATACTAATTCACCTGGATCTCCAGCTTCACACCCCCATGTACTTTTTCCTCAGTCACCTGTCATTCCTTGACCTCAGTTATTCAACGGTCATCACATCTAAACCCTTAGAGAACTTACTGACTTCCACTAAGTATATTTCATTCATAGGCTGCTTCACCCAGATGTATTTCTTTGTCTTCCTGGTTGTCACTGAATTTTTCTTTCTCTCTTCAATGGCCTATGACCACTATGTAGCTAACTTCAATCCTCTTAACTACCCAGTTGTTATGTCCATGAGACTCTGCTGTGTCCTTATCAATGGGTACTACATGATAGGCTTTACTGAATCCATAATCATTGTTCTATTCATGAACAGTTTGCATTTCTGCAAACCCAATGTAACCTATCACTTTTTCTGTGACTTAACCCCAATTTTAGCTCTGTTCTGCAATGAAACTAGCGACACTGAAATCACGTTATTCATTCTTTCTAGTTTTAATGTAATGGTGTCTCTTATTACACTCTCTGTGTCCTATGTGTCCATTCTGTCTAACATCCTGAAAATTAATTCCAGCTCAGGAAAGCACAATGCCTTTTCTAATTGTGCCTCCCACCTTCTGGGGTCATCATCGTTTACAGCACTACAATTTTTACTTATTTAAACTAAAGAAGTCCTACTTCTTGGGAAAGGATCAAGTGACCTCTGTGTTTTATACTATAGTGATCCCCATGCTGAATCCACTCATTTATAATCTTCGGAACAAAGAAGTAAAAAATGCTCTCATTAGCATCATGCAGAAGAGAGAGGGCTCCAGGTAATTGAAATGAAAGTGATGCTTAAACTTTAAGTGCATCTTTTCTTTTTTTCTTATTTGGGTATTTTCTTGGTCTCTCTCTAAAATCAGTAGTTTGAATTAATTAGTTTGAATACCTGTTTAGGAATCCTCTATTTGAACCCACTTGATCTGGAAGATTTCCAATAACATGTTTTTTGGAGTCCACATAGTAATTGGAATTCATGAAATAGTTGTTAAACCTGTGGTTTAAAAGTATATGTTTTTAAGACCAATTATTTTCACAAAAGGTGAGGTTATCGTCCAAATTGTGTCATAGCAACCACCCATGCATATACCTATTTCAGAGAAATTTATTAAGGTATTTTTAGAAATCATTTATTCTAATGAGAAGAAATACAGCACAGTCTCAAAGAAAGCTACTTGGGACTGAAAAATCCAGAATGTAGTTTCTAGATCTGCCAGCTTTTACCAATATATCTCTCAGTAAACCACTGACAGTATGAATCCAGGCTCTTCAATTGTACAAGAAAAATAATTTTTAATCCAAAAAGATATTTTAAATATTAAATAAGATGATAAATAGAAATAATTTAATGCTGTACTAAAAAATATTGATCATGAGCATCAGAATGCTTGAATACTTTCAAATTTTAAATACACAATAGCTATTGTTATGAAAATGTTCACTGGTCCTTTATAACTATTTTTGGCTGATGTTTTTCATAAGTGAACAAACAGCTAAAAATGAACAAGACACTGCAAATATGTGTTCTTAGAGCAAAGTGTAATATTGCGACAGAATTAAGTTATAGAAAAAGTGTATGTTAATATTGAAGTAAAGTTAGAAAATATTTCAAATTATGAAAGAAAATGGAATAGCTTAACCATTTTTGATACTTCTGCTTGTAGTCCTCTACACTACTCTTATACATATGTATGCATATATTACATATAAAATTTTTGTCATATTCTGTTTCTATTTAGCACCTTTTTTTTTCACTCACTATAAATTTTGGTAATTCCTATTATTTAAAATTGGGAGACAAATATTTTCTTGGTACATAAGCAAGATCAAGAATCTAATATTGTAATGCTTTAAACCTTGAAGTTTTGTAAATTCATGAGATTAAATATCTGCATGCAGTTATACCTCTTCTGTGGCTCCCTGCTAAACATTTAAAAACCGTACCATTCTGAGATACATCCACTAGCTCCAGTCATTGCTATTTCTTTAGTTAATTTTAGTTTGATTAAAAACATATCCTTTTTTTCCTGATTTCTATATGTTTATGTTCTTTAAAAGGATATAATTTTTTTGTTTTAAAAAGTTGCAAAAGTAAGAATAGGTAATGAATCCAAATTTTGTGACATCCTATAAATTTTAGTCAAATAACTGTTAATATTTCCTTTTAAAAATGACTCTACATAATCTGAAATTGCAATTTTAATTTTCTCTACTATTCAAAGGATAGCTAAGAAACTATGTTTTCTTTATTTTCCTGTGTTTAATCACTTTTTATTTAAACACAATCAATGGTTATTAGATGAATATTTTCCCTTCAATGATTTCTATTTTTTAATTTATATTAAGATGTTCTTGTAGAAATTTATTTGTTCTTTTTCTTAAATGAACTTTGAAATATTAAAATAAAGTACAATCTCTGTTTTAAGATTAACTTTTTAATGAATTCTTACAACTTCATTATTTATTAATTTATTCAAGTAAATAAAATTGTGTATTGTTTTCCTCTTTATCCTGAATTTACATGAAATTTTTAATATATATAGTATCCATATAAATCACTGTATTAAGATTTTATTTTGCTCTGAACTCAATATTGTCTGGAATTTTATTTAGAGCAATTCCTCTTTTTTGGTTAGCAATTAGTTAGGTTTTTGATAAGCATTTTTTTTTTCTTGCTTCATGAGTTGTGTAATGAGTACAGATTTATTTGTTTTAAACATCATATATGGATGGGTAGTCATTGAATCAAAGGCTACATAAGTAATATTTCAAGGCCCTTAAAATTCACATTTGCCTTTCTTATCCCCATAAATTATAGATGTTTTTGCATAAATAAATATACAAAATAAATTAAAGTATCCATCGGTGACTAGTAATTCTATAAAAACTTGTATTTTCAACTAACAGATACCTCGTATGTGAGGTATGGCTGAAGGCAATCAGTTCAGGTATCCTGAGTAGCAATCTCAGAAGTGTATCAACAGCATAAGGCCCAACTATGTTGGCTCATACATATAAGGTTTCATGTTCTAATTAAAATTAAAAAAAAAACTGAATATAAGCATTCATTTCCTAGTATGGCTGTTCAAGATGTCATCACATATCTAGGGCAGCTGCCATATTTTAGGTATCTCACGCTTAGTTTCCATTCTCAGGATTCACTCACTGTATCCTGTTGGCGATAATAACTTTAGTCTGTGCATCAGCTCCCTTTAAGCAACTTTCCCGATGTTCAACAAAATACTTTCATTTGTATTTCTTTTGTCCCAAATTTAATAATGTAGCCATTAATAACAACAAGGGACTCTGGAAATTTACTCTTAATTGGGTAATTGCATTGCCTACCAAAATGGAATAATTTTCAAAAGCAAAGAGAGAGAATGAATATTGAGTGGCAACTAGCAATCTAATAAATGACAAGGAAATTACATTATTGTTGGTTTGTTAGAGTTAGGTCATACATTTAAATTTCCTCTCTAGCAAAGTATTCAGCTTCCCCTTTGAATATGCTGCACCATTAAATGTGTGTAGGAGTAGTATGTGGAGAAGGAAATAATCTAGCTATCTTAAAAAGTCTTAAAATTTAATGTGTGCACTTTTTAGTAGATAATTTATAGATACAAAAATAAATAGCAATTCAGCTAAAAGAAGTGATACTCAGATTTCTTTTAATATTAAAGAGTTTACACAAAAGCTACAAAAATTTCAAAGCTACAAAATTTTCAACATACAAGATTATGAATGACATACAAAACTTTTCAAATTGAAAGGAATAAGATTTCTTGAATTTCGGGTTTAGTTTTGTTTTTGGAAAATGAAATCAAAATCAGTAAAAATTTCTATTTACCACAAAAGTTTAGTGGGCCTGTAGGTTATATAACAGTCATTTACTTCATAATCTTTAAAATAATGTCAATAACAAACTAGCTTAAACAAGTGATAATCAAATGGAGATTCATAACGGGATGAATCTTTTAATGCCATTGGTATGTCTGAGTGCTACAGTTCCCAGTTTTGACTACAAATATTTCTTTTGCCCATTTTAAAAAATATATTTTTATTTTTAAGGAAGCTTTGGTTTACATAAATATTACATCAAATTACAGGGGATTCCCATATACCCGGTCCCTCTTCCTCCCACAAATTCCCCCATTAGCATCTTTCATTAGTGTGGTATATTTGTTACAATTGATGAACACATATTGAAGTCTTGCTACTAACCATGGACTATAGTTTACATACTTTACACTATGCACTGCAGAATTTTATAGGTTTTGAAAAAATGTGTAGTGGCCTGTATCTGTCATTGCAATGTCATGCAGGAAAATTCTGATGTCCCAAAAAATGCCTCCATGTTACACCTATTCTTCCCTCTCCATTGACTCAGAACCTCTGGTAACCACTGACTTTATATCATTGATAAAATTTCTTCCATTTCTAGTTGCATTCCCCGCTTATGTTTGTTCATTCCTTAATCTTGAGAATTTTGGGATGGTGATGCCCACTCTGTTCTGTTTTAGAGGGATCTTAGATCTCATAGGGCAGATGTATGGAACTGTATTGCTTGCATTTGTAAATACTTTATGTTTTTGGGGATGGGTGTTGTCCATCATCATCCTTTTGTTAGTTGTCCTGGGCAAGTCCAATGAACTGGAGAATAGGTGTTGCAGCTCTGATGAGATTCAGGGCTCAAGTAGCATATGAATAAACCAAAGATTTAAGTATCTGGGACATATATTTAATGAATATAGTGCTAATTATAGGTTCAAATAAAAGGGGCAGAAGAGATCATGTGTAGGAAAATTATAAATAAATCTAACTCTGTTACATTGGGGAGCATATATACACAAAGTAAGGCTCACTGACAGGGTGCCAAATTCCTGGAATCATCTGCCCTGCCTATAATTGTACATAATAGACAACAGATATTACCATGATGAAGGACACATTGAATAAATTTTTTTTACTTTATTTTTGTTTTTACTTTTATGATTATTTTTTTACTTCATTTGTTAATTAATTATTATTATTTTATTTTTATTTGTTTATTTTTTTTTTGTTTTAGTTTTATTTTGGGGAAGGTTTTGGATCACAGAAGGGTCACAATTGTGGCAGTGGAGGATCCCTGGTATGTGGTATTGGTGATGGGAAATCTGTGGGAGGGGTGCACCTGGGGCATGCCTCTATGGCATATGAATATGTTCAATAGTCATGGGGGATTGTCTCAGTGACTGGAGACCCACACAATAAGAATATTGAATTCCCATCCTGGGGCATCCTGCTACATTCTCTAATAGAGCAATAAGAATCCCCCAAGTACACGTGCCTAGTGAAGGAAGAAGACCATAATACCAGGCCCTTAATATTGATGATTGTATTTAAGAACATTTTCTTATGAAATTGAAACTTAACCTATATTAAATATTGTCTAAAAGTCACATCCTGAAAGCCTCCTTGTTGCTTAAATGTGTTCTCTCTCTAAGCCAAGCTGAGTTTATAAACATACTACCTTCCCCCACCACCCAGGATAAGTCTCCCAGGCACTGAGGGATTATTAACAAGTGCCAACTAGCAATGCATCTGGAAAAAAGGTCTTTGCCAAAAGGTGGAAATATTAAATATAAATGAGTATTTATTGCTAAGAGATTTCAAAGTGAGTTGGGAGGTCATTCCAGAGGTTATACTTATACATGTCTCAGCAGGATCTCATTGACTACCACATTAAACATTGCCTCAAACAGCAGGGCTTCTAAAGGCTCTAGAAACATTTAGACAATTTTGTCCATTGTTTAATTATGTTGCTTATCATTTCATCATTAAGTAGTATTAACTCTTTATATAACATGGAGATCAAACCTTTATCAGTTATGGGTTTTCCAAAAATTTTCTCTCGATGAGGAGGCTGCTTTTTACCTTCTTAACAGAGTTATTTGAATGATAAAAGTGTTTAATTTTTTTCTATTTTTTTCTTTTGATGCTAATACTTTGGGTGTAAAGTTTAACAAAAACTATCACAAGATTTTGAGGACATTTCCCTATATTTTCTTCCAGATTTTTATGTTTCTAGTTTTGTATTTACGTCTTTGATCCATTTTGAGTTAAATTTTCATATACGTAGTGAGATAGGGGTCCTCTTTTTTTCTTTCACCTATAGATATCCAGTTTACCCAGCAACATTTGTTGAATAGGCTGTACTCACCCAGCTGGGTTGATTTGACTTCCTTGTCAAAAATCACTTGACCATAGATGGGAGCATCTATTTCTGAATTCTTAATTTTATTCCATTGGTCAATATGCCATTCTTTATCATAGTACTATGCTCTTTTTACCACTGTGGCTAAATAATATTCTTTAAAGTCAGTAAGTTAGAGTTCTGCAATTTCATTTTTCTTTTGAGGCAATTTTAGATATTCAGGGACCTTTACCCTTCCAAACAAATTTCATAATTGCCTTTTCCTTTCCTGTAAAAAAGACTATTGGAATTTTTATTGGGATTGCATTAAATCTGTGAATCAATTTGGCTAGAACTGATATCTTAACTGTATTTAGTCTTCCAATCCATGAATACTGAATGTCCTTCCATTTATTTAGGTATTCTTTGTTTCCTTTTAGCAATGTTTGGTATTTTTCTGAATACAGGTCCATTCTGTCCCTAGTTAAGATTATTCTTACATATTTTGTTCTTTTAGTTGCTATTACAAAATGGATTTTTCTTACTTCCTCCTCAGATTGATCATTTTAGTGTATCAAAACACTACTGATTTATTCATATTAATATTTTATGTGGTGAGAATGGAACCACTGATGTCCAACAGTTCAGTGTGTAGACTGAAGTGACTACCGTTGCCTGGAAATGCTGAGGAAATGCAGTTCTCCTCCTATCTTACTTGGGGGCAGGGATGGAACTACACGTTTCTGAATATTCAGTCTGTGGAGCCTGAAAGTACCTGCAATTTCCCAAAGATGCTAAAGAAACACAAGCTCCCTCCTATTCTATGAGGTTTCAAGGTGAATACTGAATCGAAGGCACTCAACAAACAAGCTTATGTGGCCTGAAAGAGCCTGCAGTTGCCGATAGAGGCCAAGGAAACAGCTCCTCTCTTTCCTATTGGGGTGCAGGGATGGATCCCCAGGTGGCCAACTATTTAATCTGTGCCAGACCAATGCACCTGCCATTACCCGGTGTTATAACCCAACTCCCTGGAGGGCACAAGTTGGTGAAGCCATGAGACCAAAGAACACACCTGGCATTTAGGCAAGCATAAGCTTTATTGGGATTTACAGACAAGGAGAGAGTCTTTGATGGGGGCCAGTCAAAGAATGAATGAAGTTAGCAGTCTGTGAAGAGATATAATTAGAAGTCTCATCGAAAGACAGCAGCTGAATCTCAGTCTTAAGTGAGAAGTTTTTGTTCCAAACTTCTTGAGTTGATGAATAACATAGTAGTCCATGACTTTCAAATTGGACCTCTTGACCAGGGTCTTTGCTGGGCTTTATTCTGACCAGCCACCTTCCCTGTTTTACAAACGTCTTATAATTAACCATAATTTACTTTTTGTTATCAATATCAATTCAGGTTTCTATTTAATAATGGCTTGATGGAATTAGCCATTTAAATACTTCAGCTTAGAAGAAGCTTTTGTAAACTTTCTATAACCAGCCATAACCACATAATTACTTCATCTCAAGATGAATTTCCCCTTTACAAAACACATTCCCTTACTTAATGCTACATTCTACAATACCTTCAACAACTTTCTATAGTCATTCAAATTTTGTCTAACTTACATATTCCCACCATGATTTTATGAAAATCAGCCATCTTATCTTAGGAGAAAACATATTCCCTTAATAAAACATAAAATTTTTGTCAGAATCAACTATGAATTCACTTCCACAATCATTTTACTTCTTTCTATATTGATTTAACTCTCATATCCCTCATTCTGTTCTGTGAAGAAAAAAAACATTCATTTCAATTTAGGCAAAAACATTTTTTAAAAGATATTTGTAGTAATTACATTAGCCAAAACTTATAATTTTCATCTTAAAGATTTAATACGTATAATGTTAATTTATTTTATTAATATCCTATAAATCTAAGGAGATTACACCCAAGCTAATCAAAATTGAAACATTGTAGTTTATGCAAGAGATGTTCTTTTTTCCTTCCTAAACAGTAGGCTAAAACCTTTTCTTCTTAATAAAATTCTAAAATTGTGAATAACCATTAAAGCATACTGACTGCCAAGTTCTGGAATATATTATAATTGTTGAATTTGTTTAATCATAATTTAGACAAATCTTTATAGCCCTCAAAGACTTTTTCTTTTCTTGCTGAAATTTGCCATTGACTAATTACTGTTATCGCAAAAGCTGTTAAAATTTAATCAGGAATTATAGGACAGACTGTACAAAACAAGGTTTATTCTATAATATCTCTTCTGTTCCTATTTTAATTTCCAGACCTAGTAGACAGAATTCTAGGCTAAACTCACATCTCCCCTATCTTTTCACACCCAACCCATCCCCTTATCTTTTTTTTTTCCAAAGACTTATTTATTTATCCCCCCCTTGCTGCTTGTGTTTTACTGTGTCTATTCGCTGTGCTTTTCTTCCGTGTCTGCTTATCTCCCCCTTGCTCTGAGGTCCCGCTGCATCAGCCCACCGCCGGGAAGCGAATCCAGGGCCTCCCGCATGGTAAACGGGGCCTCTATCGATTGAGCCACACCCGCTTCCTGCTGTGAGGTCTTGCTGCATCAGCCTACCACACCGCGCGGGCCGGCTGGCCTGCCCTCACAAGAAGGCCCCCGGGAAGCGAGCCCAGGGCCTCCCATATGGTAAACAGGAGCTCTATCCACTGAGCCACACCTGCTTCCCCATCCCCTTATCTTAAACCAGTTTTAGTGGAATTCAGTCAAGGTTAGGAGACGACCCTGGAGGTAGGATAGTCTATAGAAAGACTATGGAAGAATTCAGGATAAATTTTCAGTTTCTTTCCAGAGAGAACATTACTGTTGCTAAGTTTTTCTGCTTCTTCAGTAGTTAAATTAATACTATTAACTCCACTAGTCCACAAGTGCACCAACCAGGTGGCAAGAGGTTGGTAGGGGTGCTGCTGGAATGCTTTCCCTATCTTAGTTAACTGCTACTCCTGCCAGCATTTCAGGGTATCCCTGTACTTATGTGGAGTTCCACAATAGTCAAGCAAGTGGGTGACTCCATATTCTCATGGTTGCCCACAATCATCCTGGAAGGCAGCCAACCTTCTTCACATGGATGTTAAAAGTCAACTTGTGATTTCCCCCACAGATTCTCCTTTCCCTGAGATCATGCCGGCTACTGCCAGTGGTCCTTCACTCTCCTGGCTTGTGGCTTGCTTGTTACAACCCAACTCCTAAAGGGCACAAGTTGGTGAAGCCATGAAATAAAAGAACACAATGACTATTTAGTCAGGCACAAGCTTTATTGGAATTTACAGAAAGGAGAAAATCTTTGATTCCAGTCCATCAATGAATGAGTGAAGTTAACATTCTGCAAAAAGATGAGACAATGAAGAGTGATATACAAGGGGTTTTAGAAGGACATGCCATAGGCTATGAGAAAGAGTTCCTGCTAGGGTCACATGAAGCATACACATGGGATGTGGTGGTATTTTCACTATGCTCAGTAGGAAGGACATTTGTGAAGTACATTGACTACTTAGGGAAGATCATAGTTGATGAAAACATCTATACATTCTCTTCCCTTTGGGGAAGGTTTTTAACCTTTAACTTATGTCTAGGTAATGCAGGCAGCTATGTGCTGAAGACTTAGGGGGACCCTGGGTCCCCACACCTGGAAAGGCTGGTGAAGGTTCCACTAAATTCCTCCCTGCTGGAGCCTAGGTTAGGCCTGCAGTAAGATTTGGATGGAAAGAATATGGTTCCCACCATCACTGTGATTTTTTTCTCATTTTCTTTGTCTTTTCTTTTCTTTTTTTATTTTAATTTTAATTTTTTAAAAGATACTTAGATTAAATAAATGTTACACAAAAATTATAAGGATTCCCCTATGCCCCACCTCCCATACGACCCAAAACCTCCCACATAAACATCCTTCATTAGTATGGCACATTAATTGCAACCGATAAACACATCTGTGGCCTTTGCTATTAAGCATGGACCATAGTTCACATTGTATACCACACTCTTTCCCACACAGTTGAACATGTTATGTGATGATATAAAATGGCCTATATATGCCATTGCAATGTAACTCAGGACAACACCCAATCCCAAAAAAGCCCCCATATTACAACTGCTCTTCCTTCTCCCTGGCACCAAAGCCCCCAGTGGCCTCTGGCTCCACATCAATGTTTTAGTTTCTTCCATTGCTTGAATCACAATACGTCTATAGTAGAATACCAGTAAGTCCACTCTAGTCCAAAGCTAATCCCGCAATCGTGAGGAGTCTGGGATGGTGATGTCCACTCCACCACCAATTGAGAGGGAGCTTATATCCCATGGGGAAGATGGATGAGACTATCCTGTGAGCAGCTGCAGACTTTCTCTATTCCCTGGGAAGGCCTTTGTCCATCATCATCTCCCTGCCAGTTGTCCTAGGTGAGTCCAATGAGCTGAAGAGTAGGTGTTGCAGTTTCACTGAGGTTCTAGAACTACTGGCACATGGACAGCCCAAAGACTTGTCTCTCTGGATATACACCTACAAACTCCAGCACCAAGTATAGGTTTGAATAGAAGGGAAAGATGAGCCATGTGCAGGGAAGACATAATTGAGTCCAACACTGCAGCACTTAGGAGCACAAACTCCACAGTAGAGTCCACTGGCAAGACATCAAACTCCAGAGCTATCTGTCCTGACCATAGGACCTGGGTGTCTCCAGAGCCTTCAGGAGCTCCACTATTTGGGGTACTATACACTTTGGAAGTCTAAGAGATCCTGCTGAGATATGCGTAAGTGTTACATCTGTGATGACCTCCTGACTCACTTTGAAGTCTGTTAGCCATATAAACTCATTTGTTTTTATCTTTTCCCCCTTTTTCTTGAGGTCTTTTTCCAGTCACATTGCCAGGAGGCACTTGGTAGCAATCCCTCAGTGCCAGGGAGGCTCATAGCTGGGAGTCATGACCCATGTTGGGAGGAAAGAAATGCATTCATGTGCTGAGTTTGGCTTAGAGAGAGGCCACATTTGAGCAACAAGGAGGCTTTCAGGAGGCAACCCTTAGGCACCCCATAACAATAGGCTAAGTTTCAATTTCAAGAGCAAAGACTCATAAGGCTAGTCATCAATATCAAGGGCCCATCAGTGGTTGATCTTCCTTTGCCAGTCACTGCCCCTGCACTTGGAGGATGTTGCTGCTCCCTTAGAGAATGTGGCAGAGCTCTCCAGGATGGGAATTCAGTATTCTCTCATTTATTGAGTGGTTCTCAACCCACTGTGACAATGCCCTGTGAACATTTGAATATTATTATATACCTTATATGTATGCTCAGGTGAACTTCTTCCCATGCATCCCCCATCCCTGACAC
>JAQZBX010004145.1:28316-61791 GCA_029593785.1 Cabassous unicinctus | reverse complement strand
ACTATCTGTTGCCTCTTCCAGGAACACTCCCCCACCAGATATCTACATAGAAAATTCCTTTACTTCCTTCCATTTTTTGCTTAATGCTCAACTTTTCATTAAGGCTTACACTGGCCTTTTAAATTGTAACTACTGCCTACCTTCAACACTCTCAATTCCCTTACCTCATTATAGTTTGTTTTTTTTTTTCAAGATTTATTTTATTTACTTTATTTTTCTTTATTTATCCCACCCACCCCCCCAAGATAGTTCTCTCGTCTGTCTGCTCATTGTTTGCTTGCCTTCTCCAGGAGGCACCAGGAACCGAACCCGGGACCTCCCACATGAGAAGTGAGTGCACAACAGCCTGAGCCACATCCACTCCCTGCGGACTGCGGAATCTGCTGGCTTGTGCCATCTGCATGTTGTGGCAGGGGTGGAGTCCAAGCTCATTGCAGCGGGAGGCAACATCTGCTCATCTTCTTTTAGGAGGCACCGGGACCCAAACCTGGGATCTCCCATGTGGTAGGCAGGCACCCAAGGGGTTGAGCTACATCCGCTTCCCTCACTATAGTTTTATAAAACAAATTATCTTCTAACACATCATACGGTATACATATTTCTTATGTTTGCTGTTTATGATCTGTACCCCCCTGCAAGAAATAAGTTCCACAAACATAAAGTACATACCTGATGCATCATTTGCCGATGCAATAATTCTGGAATGAAATGGAACCATAAAGGTGCTTTTATAAGCTACAAAGGCAACCCAATGTTTGGAGGTATTCTAGCTCAACAGAAACAGAATTAACTACAGTCTCAACAATTAAAAAAATACTTTAAAAATATTATCTAGTGTGTTGGCTAATTTCATGTGTCAATATATACATCTATTTATCAAACTTCATACCTTGGTATTCTAGGATTTACCTTTTTTTCAAGTGCCATGTAATTTATAAAATTGGGCCACAAAGAAAAAAAACCAGTATATTATAAAAAGTAGAAATAATACTTCAACATTTCTTGTTTATATGGAAATAAACCCAGAAATTATTTTTGAAAATCAGAAAACAAAACAGCCCTTCTATATGGAAAATTTAAAACTTTTGCTTAAACAACTCTTGGACCCATCTGAAAAATTAGAATGACTTATCTATGTTTGTTTCAATGCAGTCCATGAATTTGTTATGACAATAATGTATTCAGTGTAGCACTGCTTATTAACCATTATACTCCAACATGTTCCCATCAGCAGAAGTTCTTTTTTTATTACTTGTATCTTCTCAGTAAAATAAGAAGTGAAGTCATCAGCTGAAAGTGATGATAGAAAAGAAAGTGTTGGAAGTTTGAGAAGAGAAGAAAATGTATGAAATAATAACCAAAGAGAGTTGGGAGAGTGACTGGGCTAGTCTGGCAGGAGTTCCAGATATCATTAAGGGACAACTTGAGATTAGTGCTTATGAATTTTAAACTGGGTATGGACAAGAGAGAGAGAGAGTAAAAACCTCAGTGGGTGTTTCAGTGAACTGAAGTCTCTGGAAAGACCAAAGAATTGTTAGAATGTGGATACTAGAGAGAGTGAACTGGAAAGACTGGTAGTAGTTGAAGAGTAAGATATTTGAAATGGAAATGGGACTCATCACAGGTCTTGACAAATCAAGAATATGTAATGGGAATGAGTGGCTCAAGGAATATAGAAAACAAGATCGTTGGAAGAAAGATCAAGAAACAGATTATTAGAAGAAGCATTTATGTGAATACTGAAATCATCAAAATATTTGACTGATGTATGCTAGACCGAATGACAGTGGGTCAGAAGCTAAATTCTTCAAGGAATAAAATACAGTGATCCAAGGAGCAATAGATGAAGTGATGTAATGGGTGGTATAGTCTGATGACAATATCTAAAACCAGGTGATTTAAAGGAGGAGGATTAAGAATAGAGTGGAAAAGGCAATTAAGGAGCAAACAGGATATGTATCCCACCTTCAGCCCAGCTATACTGGGGATATGGAAGCAAAAACAGCCATCAATTGAAAGGACTGCAGGGGAAAGTGTGTAATATTTAGAAATAAATCTTCCTCTGAGTGCACAAGCACTAACTTCTTGCTGCTAATGGTGGTCACCAAATGAATTTTCTCATTAAGACTGTACAAGGACCCTAAGTAGTTGTATATAGTTGTCTATATACAAGAGAGGCAAGAACGTGAGCCAGAGCCAGAAATAGAGTATGTTCTTGAATCTAAATAGCCACTAGAGGGGTATATATTTGTAGACAACATCAGAAGGAACTAAAAAAATATATAAAGTACTAGAAAAACAAATAAGAGTATTTAAGACTATTGTACAGAAAGTCATATGTAGATTGCCTGAGTCACATTCACATACCAGATAATAATCTCTTACAGAAGCCAACAGACTATCCTCAGGAGGCTTACTTTAAAAGAGTAAATACATGTAAAAATATACAGCAATAAGATTAAAAACAGAACTCTGAAAAATGAAAAATTCTTAAATCATGGAATGCAGGAAAAGAATGGGTTGGTTTCAGCTCTTGGCTCCTAAAATCCAAAGAAATAGCACCATCTACTGGCATGTCTTGTATATAAAAATATTTTCAATTCTTGGAAAATATGACTAGTATGTAACATTTCCTGTACTTGGATTAAGAAGATAAACCAAAATATTAAAGAACAAAATCCAACACATAATTTAAGACCTTATGTTAAAATTTATTAGTACCCAACTTATAATTCTGATCTCAACTTGCCATTTTGATTAAATTCATATGAGGATTTGATAAGATAAAAATATTCTCAGTGAAGAAAAGAGTATATAACTAAATACATTTGTAAAGTAACTCACAGATATGGTACTCCTGTATGCTGCTTGTATAACCATATATTGCAGAATATCCAAATATTATGATCATGACAACATCTCTACTATCCAACTCCAGGATATGTGCCGAATGTCCCTCCACAGCATATTGTTGACCATGTCCAAGAACCGTAGGTGTTTTTGTACTCCATGACTGACTATGTATGTTGAAAACCCATAATTCATCTGTGACATTGCCATCATTTGTTTCAATTTTGCCTCCATACATAAAGATGTGTTCCTGTAAATTAAAATACATATATTAATAGACAAAATAGTCATTTTTTAACAATATATGTTAATGAAGAGCAAAGGTGAAATTTAAACATTAAATTTTAGTAATTGCTCACAACATGCACAAGACATAGTTCTTACTTGTTAAGAGACTAATAAGAACACTTGAGTAATAATAACTAATGCTTTTATATATGAAAAGGAAAAAATCCATGTTTTAAGAAGTTACTTTAAGATATTTTATTTAAAACAGTACTATTTTATGATAAATTAACCACAATTTTAATTATCCTATTGGAAAAGAACACTGAACTGGTATTGTGAGAATAGGAAATGAAATAAGCTATTAAAGAGCTTAAATTTTAAGGGTAGGGCAGTTCTATAAGAAAAAATAATTTACTACTCCCATACAACAGAAAAGTGACAGAGTTGCTGATTAGAATTACTCATAGTAGTCATTTCAATATTTGAATAATGAGTCCATAGTTGTTACATTTCAATTTTTGTACTGTTCAATTTCTTACTTATTCACTGCTTTCATCAAGCACTGTTCATCATAAAGGTAGACTACATTTGTGTATCATGTGAAATACATATTTATTACCATTTCTTGTGGTTATGGGCAGATTTTACACAACTTCAGTTCACCTTTGGTAAATCTTTATAGCATTCATAAATTATGCAAATAATTTCAATCAGATTTGATTGAAAGGAATGATGCATAAATTACAAAATCATCACTATTTATTTAAACAAACTAGAAATAGAAGTTCCTCAACCTGATAAAGGGCATCTAAGAAAAACCCACAGCTAATAACCTACATAATCATGATCAGATGCTTTACCCCTATGATCAGGATTAAGGTAAGGCTGCTCATTCTTGCTACTCTATTTAACATCATACTAGAGGTTCTAGCTAGAGCAATTAGGCAAGAAAATTAAAATAAGAGGTATTCAGATTGGAAAGGAAAAAGGAAAATATCTCTTTTCACAGATGACCTGCTCATGTATATAGAAAATAATAAAAAATCCACACATAAAAAACTTATCAAAAAAATACAAAAAAAATAAAATAATAAAAACAAAGAAAGAAAAAAGAAAAACAATAAAACTAAATTTAAAAACTTATTAGAGAAGCAGATGTGGCTCAAGCACTTGAGCACCCGCCTCCCACATGGGAGGTCCTGGGTACAGTTCTCAGTGCCTCCTGAAATAAAACAAAAACAAACAATAAGCAAAATAAATGATAAAACCAACTCAGGGAAGCCAATGTGGCTTATTGGTTGAGTGCCAGCTACCCACATATGAGGTCCCAGTTCAAACCCCTGGCCCCAGGTACCTCAAAAAAAAAAAAAAAACTTATTAGCGCTAATAAATGAGACCAGCAAGACTGTAGGATACAAGATCATTATATAAAAACCAATTATATTTCTATAAACTTGCAATGGACAATACAAAAATGAATTTAAGAAAATAACTCCATTTATAATGGCATCAAAAAGAAAAAAAGAGGATTAAAATAAACCCAAAAATTGCAAAACTTATACTCTGATAAATACGAAGCATTCTGGAAAGAAATTAAAGATCTAAATACATGGAAAGACATCCCATGTGCATGGATTGGAAGACAATATGTTTAAGATGGCACTATTCCCCAAACTGATTTACAAGTTCAATGCAATGCCCATCAGAATCACAGCTGGATTCTTCGTAGAAATTGACAAGTTGATTCTAAATTTTACATGTAATTGCAAGAGACCTAGAATATCCAAAAAAATCTTGAAAAAGAACAGTTAGAGGACTAACACTTCCCAATTTCACAACTTACTACAAAGCAAAATTAACAAAGACACTGTGGTTTTGGCTAAGGATAAACATATAGAGCAATGGAATAGAATTGAAAGTCCAGACATAAACCCATGTATCTATGGTCAAATGATTTTCAACAAGAATGCCAAAACCATCCAATGGGGAAAAAATAGTCTTTTCAACAAATGGTTCTTGAACTACTGAATAGCCAAATGTAAAAGAATGATGTTGAACCCTTACTACAATATAAGAAATTAACTCAAAATTGATCAAAGACATAAATGTAAGAGCCAAAACTATAAAATTCTTAAAAGAAAATATATGGGTGTTTGGATTTCACACTGGATTCTTAGATATTTCACCAAAAGCAAAAGCAACAAAGAAAAAATAGATAAATTGGACTTCATTCGATTTTAAAACTTCTGTGCTTCAAAGGTATTTGCAAATTATATATGTAAAAAGAGATCTGTGTCTAGAACTCTTACAACTCAATAATAAACAGACAAATAATCAAATTAAATAATTAGCAAATGATCTGATTAGACATTTCTCCAAAGAAAATATATGAGTGGCCAATAATCCTATGAAAAGACACTTAACATCTGTATTAGTCAGGTTTCTCTAAGGAAACAGAACCAACAGGAGATACCTAAATATCATGAGATTTGAAATGTCTCATGGGACTGTGCAGATGGATAAGTCCAAATTCCATAGGGCAAGCCACAAACTGGAAACTCCAATGAAGGTTTTCAATCAATTCCCAATGAAAAGATAGCTGGCTGAAAAAGAGATGAAAATTCTCTCTTCTGACTGCTAAAATTATCACTTCTCCTTTTAAAGCCTTCAACTGATTGGATAAGACATCTCACATTGTTGAAGACAATCTCCTCAGTTGAATGTAAATGTAATCAGCCATAGATGCAATGAACTTACTGATGATAATTCCATGAAATGTCTTCATAGTAATAATCAGGTCAGAGCTTGCTTGACCAAACAACTGGATACCAAAACCTGGCCAAGTTGACACATGAACTTAACCATCACAGTCCACCCCTTGCCAACTTGGCAGCCATACACATCTCCTTAAACCATACTTAATCTCTAAATAAAAACAGTAACAGGGGAGCAGACATGGCTCAAGCGGGTTCAGTTCCAGTGCCTCCTTTAAAAAAAAATAAAAAAACAAACAATAAGCAAAGCGAATGAAAAAAAAAAAAAAAAACAACTCAGGGGAGCTGACATGGCTCAGTGGTTGAGCGTCGGCTTTTACAAGGTCCCGGATTCAATCCCTGGTCCTGATACTTCAAATAAAAAAATAAAAAAATAAAAACCAATTATAGTTATATTTTCACCTAACAATGACTCAGTTGTCCTGCCTACAACCAGAAAAACACTAACTCTCCCCAGAAGGGGGTGCAAGTCCTTGGATAGTACTCAATCTTAAGCTTCACATCTTATAACTTAAATACTATGACGTGAAACTAATACAACTTAAAAGTCATATGATAATGGGATAAGATAGGGAAGAAAACAAAAGTATTTGCTCTCATAATAAAACCAGGAAGAAATATTGATAACCATTATAGTCATTTCTGTAACAAGTCACATGGTCATAGCACTTCCAAAACCCATTCCATATTCCCTTTACCCTCAGCAAGCATGTCAGCTAGCTGTGGTTCTTTGCCTGGTGAGGTGACCCAAACCTTCATTCCTGAAGTTTCTGGGCCATTTGGTAGTCCTGCCTGGATTGAGTTGTTGCAGTTTTCCATTTACTTTAATCACAGGGCATGGTAGTACTAAGAGACACCCTAAGGGATGATCTCCTGTATTCTAGGCAAACTCTTCTTTACCTCTCTTGGGTAGTTGCAGCCCTATTGCTCCGTGATAGTCAGGATCAATCACCCCAGCCAGTACAGTATTTTCCTTCTTTGCCTGTTGATTCAGAGGCATGAGGAGCCCAAAGTGGCCAAGTGGTAGTCTTAAACTTCTAATTCAATGGAATCATTGTTATGACTCTTGGTAGAAGCACTCCTCCTTTTGGAACTAAGACCTATAGACCAACAGGGCTTAAGGTTGCAAGGACAGGAAGTAAAATTTTTCTAGTGGATCACTAGGAATAATAGTTAGGGGTGAAGTTCCCATTTCCTCCCCTTGATTCCTGGACCTGTGAAACCTGGCTATGTGAGAAATAGCACCAGAGTGAACACTGATTTAAAGCATACACGGCCTCCTGGAAAACACTGCCCCAGCCCTACAAGGTATTGCCACCTGGTTGGTGCTGTAACTGAGTCTTCAAAAGGCCATTCCACCATTCTATCAACACGGCTGCTTCAGGATAATGGGGAACATGGTAAGACCAGTGAATTCCCTGAGCATGTGTCCATTCCTGCACATCATTTGCTGTGAAGTGGGTTCCTTGATCAGAAGCAATGCTGTGTGGAATACCATGATGGTGGATAAGGCATTCTGTAAGTCCACAGATGGTAGTTTTGGCATAAGCATTGTGTGCAGGGAAGGCAAACCCATATCTGGGGTATGTGTCTATTCCAGTTAGAACAAAACAGCTGCCCCTTCCATGATGGAAGTGATCCACACGACCAGGTAGCAGGTTGATCACCTCGGGAAATGGTGCCCTATTAGGGATTGAGTACTGGTTTCTGCTGCTGGCATATTGGGCACTCAGCCTTGGTGAGTAGAAGTCCATGTTGCTGAGCCCTTACATAATCTCCATCCCTACCACCATGGCCACTTTGTTCATGAGTCCATTGGGCAATGACAGTAGTGATGGGGAAAGAGGTCAACTGGTATCCACAGAATGGGTCATCTTATTTACTTGATTATGAAAATCTTCCTCTGCTGAAGTCACCCTCTGGTGACCATTCATATAGGACACAAATATTTTCATGTTTTTTGCCCATTCAGAAAGATCTATCCACATACCTCTTCTCTAGACCTTTTTGTCACCAATTTTCCAATCATGTTTCTTCCAAGGCCCTGACTATCCAGCCAAATCATTGGTGACAGCCCATGAATCAGTATACAAACATAACGCTGGCCATTTCTTCCTCCAAGAAAAATGAACAACCAAGTTCACTGCTCAGAGTTCCACTCACTGGGAGGATTTCCTGTCACCACTGGGATGTCCCAGAAAGGGGCTATGGTGCTGCAGCCATCCACTCTCAGGTTGTATCTATATATCCTGCAGAACCATCTGTAAAACAGGCCCAAGTTTTCTCTTCCTCAGTCAACTGAGTGTAAGGTAATCCCCAAGAGGCCATAGCTGTGGGCTGGGAAAGAGAAGGCAGGAATGGGGGCCATGGACATTTGGGCCACTTCCTCATGTAACTTACTTTTGACTTCAGGACCTGCTCAAGACCAATCTCATATATACCATTTCCATTTAATGATGGTGTGCTGCTGTGCACATCCAACTTTATGGCTTGGCAGGTCAGACAACATCCAGTTCATGATAGGCAACTCAGCTCTCATGGTAGTTTGGTGGCCCATGGTTAAGCATTCAGTGTCTACTAAGGCCCAGTAGCAGGTCAAAAGTTGTTTCTCAAAAGGAGAGTAGGTATTTGCAGAGGATGGCAAGGCTTTGTTCCAAGATCCTAAGGGTCTACCTTGTGATTCTCCTATAGGGGCCTGCCAAAGGCTCCAGGCAGCATTGCTATTTGCCATTGACACTTCTAGCATCATTGGATCTGCTGGATCATATGGCCCAAGTGGCAAGGAAGCTTCCTTGAACAGCAGCCTGGATGTGCTGCAGAGCCTCCTCTTATTCCAGTCCCCACTCAAAGCTAGCAGCTTTTTGTGTCAACAGGTAAATGGGCCAACTAGCACACCCAAATGATAAATATGTTGTCTCCAAAACCCAAAGAAGCCAACTAGGCATTATGTCTCTTTTGTGGTAGTAGAGGGGCCAGATGCAACAGCTTAGTCTTCACTTTAGGAGGGCTATCTTGACAAACCTCACACCACAAGACACCTATAAATTTTACTGAGGTACAAGTCCTCTGTATTTTTGTTGGATTAATTCCTCATCCTCTAACATGCAAATGCCTTACCAATATATCTAAAATAGTTGCTACTTCTTGCTCACTAGGTCCAATCAACATAATATCATCAATAAAATGGACCAGTGTGATGTCTTGTGGGAGGAAGAGAATTATGACACAGGGCTGGAGAGTGTCACAGGGCCCTCATTCCACAATTCAGGGAAACAATGCAGGGATTCTGCCAATTGCTGAGAATGTCTATTCCAATTATGCATTCCAGAACTGGGGAAATAACCACAGAATAGGTCTGGGGACCCATTCCACTGATCACCTTACCTCCATAAGCCCTTACTCTGACTGGTGGACTACAGTGATGTTTGGGTCTCCTGGAATTAATGTTACTTCTGAGTTAGTGTCTAATAATCCCCCAAAATATCTGTTCATTTCCTTTTCCCCAATGCATGGTTATCCTGGTAAAAGGCTGTAAGTCTCTTTGCTGAAGGCTAAGAGGATGATTAGCAGTATAAATTTTTGGCAGTGTGACAGGATCCTTCCCCAAGGGGACATGGCCTTCCCCCTTGTTCAAGGGGCTCTGTGTCTGTAAACTGTCTCAAGTCTAGGAATTGATTAAGGAGCCATGACTCTCTGTTCTTGTAATTTAAGTTAGCCTTTTGTTCACTGGACAAACTGCTTATACAGATTAAGAAGAATTTAGTAGACTACCCAACTGTTTTATTTCTAGGTATCCCATGATCTGCAAGTCAGGCTATTTTGATTGCTGCTTTGACTCTGCTGTCCATTATGGTAGCCATGCCCACCTTGTCTTTGTCGATTAAGTGCTGCAACTTTGGCTTCTGCTAACCCAGGATCAGATCATCCCCAGTGTGTTTAAGGATCCAAGTTCAGTGACAGTAGTTCTCATGGTAATATCTGATCTACAGAGAAGAGTGACCACAGAGCTTTTCAGGGATGATGGAGTTAGTCTTATACATTTACTCCTCACAGTCCTGGTGAAAGATGTCCTCTGTACATTACTAGGGTGGATGATAAATCCATTCTAACATTCCCAGCTTTCTAAGCCTTTGGATCCCCTCATGTACATTATACCAAGGCAGTTCTAGCATTTTGACCTGAGGTAATGTCAGCCACCTTTTGGTCTATATTACAGCCAACTACCCAAACAAACTGTTAGAGTCCCTCCTCAAGCTATAACACTGAATCCAGAATCTCTGCTTAGTGGTCCCATATCAATAAATTCAGCCTGATCCAACTTTATACCTTCCACCATTAATCCACACCATTAACATCTATTGCCCTCATTTCTGTCTATATAAATTAGAAAAATCATGCATTTCTTTTGGAGCATGGTGCACCTTCTTAGGGATCACAAATTATACCTCACCTTTTGGGATGTGTTGAGACTACAATCTAGTTATTGGTCTGGAAGAAAAGAAAGATGATGGAGGTGGGTCACAAGAAGGATTAGAAGTATCTTGAAAGCTAACTACCTCAGGACATTCCATTGCAGTTTCATCTGGCGAAACAGGATTAATCTCTTCAGACAGAGGAGTGAGGGCTGTTTACTCAGGGGAGGTGGTTACAGGTTTATCAGGCAGAGCAGAATTAATCTCTTCAGGTAGAGGTTGGATGGCAGATTCCTCATGGCAGACTGGAGGTCAGGAAGCTGGTTCCTCAGGCAGACCACTACAGGTTTATCTGGCAAAGACCCTGCAGAATCTAAATGACCCCACCACCATCATTATCAACCCATATGTCTCCATCCCAATTTTCAGGATCCCATTCCCTTCTGATCAATGCCCTCACTTTATCAGCAGACACCCTGCAAGGTTGGGAATTTAGTTTATATTATAATTCCGCCACTCACACAATGAGACTGTGGGCCTGGTTTTCAGAAATTTTCTTTCAGGGCATACATAAAAATTTTCACATCCTTCACGCAGCACTTAAGTTACAGATTTGAAGCCTTGAGCTCATCCCTTTATTTTAAAACTGTATCCAGTGTATTTAGGAACAACCATTCAACATCATTATACCTTTTAACTCCATAAAACTCTTGAACCTTGCCTCTTGTAAGCATTTTAGTAGCTGTATCCAGTGGTGATATTTTGCATATCTCTAGTGCCAACTCATGCCATGGACTATCAGTGCCATTGAGATGACTGGAAATAGAATCATCAGTGCCTTTGAATCAAATTCCTAAAACCCCAGAACCAATTCAGAAATCTCATCCTTAAGATTCTGTTTCCTAAGAACCACTCCTGGTACCAAAACTGTAATAGGGTTCTCTAGGAAAACAGAACTGACAGAAGATATCTGTAAATATTATGAGATTTTTGTAAGAATTGTCTGACATGACTGTGGGGATGCACAAGTCCAAATCCCATAGGGCAGGCCAAAAGCTGGAAACTCCAGTGAAGGTTTTCAATCAATTCCCAAGGAGAAGATGGCTGGCTGAAGTAGAGATGGAAATTCTCTCCTCTGGAGAAATCATCACTTCTCCTTTCAAAGCCTTCAATTATTGGATGAGACTTCTCTCAATGTTGAAGGCAGTATCCTCAGTTGAACACAGATGTATTCAGCCATAGATGCATTCAACTTTCTGATGATTTAAGTCCATGAAATGTCCTCACATTAACAGTTAGGCCAGTGCTTGCTTGACCAAACAAATGGACACCAAAACCTGATCAAGTTGACACATGAACTTAACCATCACAACATCATTAGTGATCAGGGAAACAAAAAACGAAAGCCACAAGGAGATACCACTTCACAGCCATCAGTGGCTATAATCAAAACATCAGATAATAACAAGTGTTGGCAAGGATGTAGAATATCAGAACCCTCCTGTACTGCTGGTAAGAATGTAAAACAGTGCAGCCACCCTGAAAAGTCTGATGGTTCCTCAGAAGTTAAACACAGAGTTACCATATGACCCAGAAATTCCCCTCCTAGGTTTATACCCAAGAGAACTGAACACATCTATAACCATGCAAAAACTTGTACACATATGTTCATAGCAGCATTATTCACAAAAGTCAAAAGGCGACTGATGAATGGATAAACAAAATGTGGTATATCCATTCAGCAAAAATGAATGAAGTATTGATACATGCTACAACATGGATTAACCTTAGAAACATTGCACTAAGTGAAATAAGGCAGTCACAAAGACAACACAATATGATTCCATTTATATGTCCAGAACAGGCAAGGAGAGATAGGCAGAAAATAGATTAGTGGTTGCTTAGGATTGGGGAATGAAAAGATGGAGGGCAACAGCTAAAGGTATGGGGTTTCTTTTTGAGGTGATGAACATGTTCTAAAATTGACTATTGCACAATTCTTTGTATATACTAAAAATCATTGAATTATACACTTTAAACAAGTGAATGGTATACTATATGAATTACATCTGAATAAAGCTGTTACCAAAAAGACAAAAAAGCAAAAAACTAAAACTGAAAAACACAACTAAAAAAAGACAAAAATATATGGGGAGAGGGTGTAAATTTTATTTTATTTTCAAAACATGCATATAAATAGGAAAAAAAGAGTGGTAGCATCATGGGCCATTTTTATTTTATTCTTTATCTTGCTCCTGTATTTTCCAGACTTTTTAAATAAACATACAAAATGTATAAAAAGTCTGATTTGGAGGGCCTAGCCACAAACCATAAAATACATGAATCTTTGTTGATTCAAAATAAAAGCCATTTAAGTGGCTTTTAATCATGATCAATTCATGAATCCCACTATTGTGAATTGTATCATGTCTATCACAGACATGTTCAGGTCCTAACCCCTGGCCCTGTGGATGGGAACTCACTGTAAATAGAGTCTTCAAAGATCCTACTAATAAAAGGCCAGACTGAATCAGGGTGGGCCTTAATCCATTATGACCCAGTAGTAGAAGTGAGAAGGAGACAAAAGGAGACAGATCACCATATGACAGAGGCAGAGATGGAGTTATGGTCTGTTACCACCAGAAAGCTAGAGATAAGAGGAAGTACTTTGATTTTGAATTTCTGGCCTCCAAAACTGTAAGACAATAAGTTCCTGTTTTTTAAGACAATCAGTCTGTGATATTTGTTATAGCAGCCCTGTATGTAAAAGATACCCACATATGCATAAAAATAACCAATTAAAATTTTAAAAACAGAATCCATACCTGATATATAGCAAGAGAGTGTCCATATCTCTGTAGAGGTCCCCTTGACAGAGTTCCTACATTCCATATGTTGCTTTCCAAATTGTAACTAAAAACAAGAAAATAAAATAACTTCATAAGCTAAAATTTATTTTCAGTTTTTTACTTTACATGTGCTTTTCTTCACTTGTATCCAAGTATTCATTAAATTAGGATTCAATACTCTAAATATATAATATACATACTAGGACACTTATTACTAGAAGTAATTTGTTTGATTACCTTTAAATCATATCAACCAACTGATTAACTTAACAACATTGAATGTCCTACATTTTTAAACAAAAAAAAAGTCAGCTTTTTCTTCTGGAAATAGATGAAAATGCTCTCCATTTTTACAACAGCCATTCCTTTATGTATTCATTTGTATATTTTCATACATACTCAGCTTAGCATTACATAAATTAACCAAGAAGCATATATAGTTGATTATATCGCTTCATTATTCATGGATTCTATATTTGTGAAATCTGCCCAATTGTTAAAATTTATTTGTAATCCCAAAATCAATACTCATGGTAGCTTGTGGTCATTCACAGATATACTCAAAACAGTGACAAATTTGAATTGCCAACTCACACATTCCCAGCTGAAACTGAACAAAGTGGCATTCTGCCTTCTTGTTTCAGCTTTTATACAGAAAACAAATATCCTTTTCGTGGTATATTTAGTGCCACATTTTTCACACTTTCATGCTTTTTGTTGGTAATTTTAAAATGGCCTCCAAGCATAGTGCTGAAGTACTGTTTAGTGTTCCTAAACACAAAAACACTGTGATGTACGTTATAGAAAAAATAAGTGTGTTAAATAAGCTTCACTTGGGCATCAATTATAGTGCTGTTGACCATAAGTACAATGTTAACGAATCAACAATATATATTAAATAAGGTAACTTTAAACAGAAACACACATAAAACAAGGTTATGTACTGATCTGGTGGTGAAAATTTTGTGACCAGAGGCTTGCAGGAACAAACCCTATATTTCCCATAGGAGCAATGGTTCAGGATAAGCTAATTCAGTGTTTGCCATGACTTTACAGAATGTAACTACAGCAAATAATCAAAATCAACTGTATTTCTTATGCACAAATATAGCTTGTTGACTGATAATTTTTTAAGACTGTGCAAGGTTAATATAGTAGTGTGGAAGCTTGAGTAAAAATAGTTTGGATTACAAAAAACACAGAAATTAATGTGTTCCACTGGTCTAAAAACATATGAAAACAGAAGTTCTAAACCTCAGATCTCAAATACGTATCTTACAGAATCTCCATTTAGTTTTCTCCATCATACTCTACACTCAAATCTCCTCGATTTGCCCAAAACATACAAGAAAGAGCACCAAGGCAAATAAAAAAAAAAAAAAGATGGAGACACCATTTTAAGTTAAAAACAACAAACAAACAAACAAACAAAAAAAAACCTCACTATCATTGTCTTCTACTTCTCTTTCTTCCTCCAACTCATCAGGAAAAGCAAGGAACTTCCCCTTCACATTATGATAAACTTATTTCCTACTCTGGAGTTACAAGGTGAATGAGGATAATACAAATGAAGAAACATAATCAGCGCATAACTTCCACAGACTTGTATCACTACATGTGTCCACCTAGCAGTATATGCACTTAACACACTGCTTTCCACCAAATTATCATAAATCAGGGGTTGGCAAAGTATATCTGTAAAGGGCCAGATGGTAACTATTTTAGGCTTTGTGGGCCAGTTTGGTCTCTCATATTCTTTGTTCTTTTTTATAACCTTTTAAAAACTTAAAACCATTCTTACCTCCTGGGCCCTGGGCCGCTTGTCCAGAGATTGCTGATCCCTCTATAAATGAATTTAGTAGTCTTTGTGCACTAGATCCACAACACTCCAGCACTTCTCCTATCTCTCTCTTACATCATTTTTTTTTGTTTGTTTTACCAGATCATTCCAATGGACATAAAAACATGGTTTCTTTTTCACATTTAAAAAAGAAAAACTTTTCTTGACCTCATTTCTTTCTCAAACTGCTATCCCATTCCCTCTTAAACTAACTCCAGGCAGGTTTCAACCCCACAAGTCCAGCAAAATTGATTTCTTTTATTAAGATCAAGTTCCTCATGCTAAATCCATGAACACATTTCAGTCCTCATTTTTAACCTCCTTAATCACTAGCGTTTGACATTGTTAATCACTCCTTACTCCTCATCTACTCTCTTTCCTTGCCTTCAAAGACACTACACACTTAGTTTTCCTATCTCACTGACTACTCCTTTTCAGTCTTCTTTGCTGTTTTCTCTTCTCCCCAACCTCTTGGTGATAAAGTGCCCCAACTCTTGATAATCTCATCCTAACAGATCTCCCTGTTGGCATTCTTCCTCCCAAACCCCAGTCTATTCTAAAGAGAACAGTCACAGTGACTCTTTTAAAGTATAAACCAATGCATTCTCAAAACCCTCCCATGACTCCCCAAAGAGCTACAAAGCCCTACATGATCTGTCTCCCTCTCATTATCCTTCTAATTACATGCTTCCTGCTGGGGAAGTCACAGACACATTTCCTGTCTCCTCTTCTATTGTGTTGCAATGTTTCAGTCTGTTTCCATTTCATAACTGGGGAGATGTTAGGCCTAATAAAAAGGCCTCACTGGACCTTAAACCCATAAACCAGATACAAGCAGCCTCAGATGATAAGGGCAGGAAACTCTCAGTGGCAGGGACACTCCCACAGGGATGGATAAATACACCTGTCAGGCAGCACAAACTTCCTCCCCTCCAACATGTGCAGAACTGCCATCCACCAACCCTGACCTGAGCAGTTTTGCTTCCCTAGGAAACCCATCATGAGGATCTCTTCTCTTGCTGTTTTGGACCCTTTGTGCTGCCTAAGTAATAAACTGCTCATTTGCTGAAAGTTTCTGTTGTGCCTGAGTCTGTGTTCCCATGATGTAACATGTAGCAACTTGTTCCACACTTCCCAGTCAAACATTCCATGCCTGTAGCAAGGCTTTTGTTTGGTGGTTCTGCTTCCAGACAACTGCGCTGTCAACTCCCTCTTCCTCAAGTCTTTGCAAAGTTCTCACCTTTTCCATGAAGCCAGCCTTGACAATTCTATTCGAAAATTGCAACTCTCCCTCTTGGCACTCCTGGTCTGATTAACCCTGCTATCTATCTATTTATCTATGCATATATATAATTTACTTATTTTTTATGTTTATTATGTTTGTTTTTTCATTGCCTGTGTTTACTCACTAATTCTACAAAGACAGGGGCATTTCTTATGTCCCTAATGTATCTCAAGCACCCAGCACAAAGTAAGTGCTCAAAACTTTGTTGAGCTCATGAATATAAATTTATTTTCATTAATGTCAATGTGCATATGTTCTATAAAACATTATTTCATTTAAGACACTAATGCAGAGCTTTTACATAATTTAATGAGTGCTTTTGTCTTGAAATATAACATCCACACCTCAGTTAAATTCCATTATAGAATATACTATCACTTCTAAAAGCTGTTTAAATATCCTTACCTACAATTGAACTACATTCAGAATGATGACAAGATAGTCTCTAACCTGTGAAAACAGCAACAAAGTTACTTCTAATCTGATTTTTATAACAATCCCAAAAACCTCATAGCTTATTACAAATCTACACAAATACTGTAACCAAAAGAACCAGGACTCAGACAAAAAAATAAACAATCTGGTTCAAATGGAAAATATACAGGCTTAGGAGAAAATCAAGTAATAATTATCATTTAATTTTTAATATGCTATTCAATTTGCACAGAACACAAACTTTTAAGACTTCCATGTTTCCTTGATAATTTTGCCCTTTATCTTCACAACTCAACTTTACAAATATCACAACTTAATTCAAAGTTTTAATCTATTTTCATAAGCTTTTCATTTTCTTTAATCAGAGTTCATTTCATTTTAGTTTCCACATTTAAATATCATTATCTCTTCAGATTCCATTTACATCTTAACAATTCATTTTGATCCCAACTCTCTTTCAATTCTTTCTACTATATTTTACTCTTCATATATTTTGTTACAGAATTCTAACTGTAATAGTCACTTAAATATTTACCTAAAATTATCTCACCCTCTCTCCAGAATTCATTTTAATTTTAGTTCATAGTTTAATTTCAGTTATTTTCAATCACAGCTTTAAAACAATTTCCTCTTATACTCAGAATTTCTCAAATCTCCTAAATTAACATGGCTAATATGTTCAATGGGTAGAATTACCAAATAATATGAATTTCAGACAGGCAATGACTAACTTTTTAGTAAAAGTAGGGCCCATGCAACATTGGGAAGAAAACAAAATGCAGTATATATAGATATATATAGTGTGGGATTAACTTATACTAAAAAAATCATTTGTTGTTTATCTAAAATACAAATATAACTGTGTGTCCAATATATTAATACGCTAAATATGGTAACCCTACTGTGTATACTCCATGTGGCAGTTTGAGATTATTTTGTGAATCCCAAAAAGAGAAAAGGTTATATTTGTAAACTAATCTATTCCCCTGGGTGTGATACCCTTTGATTGTATTAAATTCAGTGAGGGGCCTATGATTAAGTTTACTTGATAAAGTCAATTTAGGGCTTTTGATTCTACCACATCAGTAAGGAGTGACTCAGGTTGAGTCCCCTCCCTCTTGGTGGGCTGATATAAATGGACACTCATTCAAGAAAATACACAGGAAGAGAGAGAGCTCTGTCGTTTTTGATCCAGGGCCCGGGGAGAGATGAGCCATTTGCCTGGTAGCTTACAGCTGACCTTAGGAAGAAAGCCAAGACTGATAAAGCAAGCCCTGAGAGACAAGCCCTGTGCCAGCCTACAGCTGAGATGGGGAAGAAGTCCATGGAGCCTCAAGAGAAACAGGAAGCCCAGAGTAGAAGGCTGGAAACCCAGCAGAGATCAGCAACCATCTTGCTTCAACACATGGCAACTGACTTTGGTGAGAAAGCAACCTTGAGGTGGACTCTTTAGGGTCTTGTAACTGTAAGCTTTTGCCCCAAATAAATACCCTTTATAGAAGCCAACAGATTTCTGGTACTTTGCATTGGCATCCTTTGGCAGACTAATACACTCCATTATGGTATAATGTCCAGTGCCAGTTCTGATTGGTTGATGCCCATGTTGTTGTACCAGTTATTACATACTATGAATATGACCCCTGAAAACAACATTGATAACAATTGATTCTTCTATTTCTTCTTTTATTCTGTTGCTGAATGGCTCATAAAACACAATTTGCTAAGGGAAAAAAAAAACTGGCTAAAGCCCCCATCCATGTGATTCTCCTTATCACTCAGTTGTGCAGAGGACAGTCTCTATTGGGCCCACAGTAAATGAATCATCTATTTTCTACATACTGGCACTGTTCTATCAACAAATGCTTGTAAAGTACATACAAAGTAAAAGTTCGGTAAATTAAAATTTACAGAATTTTTATATAAGCAGTTACAATTCATTGTGAAAAAATAAAAGGTAGTAGGGTTCCTAATGCCCAATAAAGGCATGGCCTCCCAATATCTGATGTTAATATTTTTCTATACAGAACTGATTAAAACCACTCTAGAGAACTAATGAAATTTCTACACATACACACACACACACACACAAACCCTAAATATACAACAACAAATAATTAACTATAGACACATTGAGTTTATAAACTATATAAATCAGTCCCATGTAGCAAATAGATATCATCATACACAAAAAAATTCATAAATTTGGACAGCAATAAATCAAGACATATAGGATGGTCTTACTACAAATATAATTCAGCTTAAAAAGTAGATTGTGCAATCTGATAAAATTACTTACTTCAGAACCATTTGAAAAGAACTGTAGTTAAAAGTATATCCACCAATCACCCACATAAATTTCCCATGCAAAACAGCTTTATGTGAAGCCCGACCTACAGAAGGACTGAAGGGTTTAACATTTGGCAGAATCCAGTAAGACTCAGTAGACGGAACATTCAAAGAACAATCAGGACCTATTAAAAAAAAAATCAAACACACTGCCATTAAACAAAAACCTTAATTTATAGACATAAAATTAATTACAAGAATTTAAAAATTCAATGTCATAATATTAATAAATGTAGTGTACATAAGAAATGTCCTGAAACATAAATTATAAGAAAAATTCTAACAAATGCCTAGAGGGATAAAAGAACCATACATTCAATCAGACTTGGATAAATTCAAATAAATATCACAATGTGAAAGTATTAAACAATATAAAATTTCAGATTTACTTTAGTACGTTTCTAAATATTAAAATGTAAAACAATGTACTCAAATTTCAGTTAAGTCACTTACTAGCAGTATAACCTACGACCTTGGGCAAGTCTGTTTCCCTCTCCCATCCTCAAGCTTTCGTCTATAAAATGGAAATAGTAATCCTAAGGATTGTTATAAATATTTAATTTTTTTTAAAAGTGGAAATGAAAGCATTTGTGAATTATAAACTACTGAAAACAAATATAAGAAATAAAAAATAAAGACTACTTTTTTCTCAGCATCGTTACTATTAAGAAGAAGCAAAATTGGCTTGAGTAGGGAAGCTTCTATATTCTCAAAGAGAAAAAAATTTTATGCATAATGAAATAAAAACTAATAATTAGTGCAGAACAATTTCAAATACAACAAAGTTTAAAACACTACCTTTTCTATCCAAATTCATGATATTACTCACGATTCTACTTCATCTTTAAAATTTAGGGGGCTAGTCTTGATCAATGATTCTCAAACTTAAGTAATGGAAGAAACTCTTCTAAAGGAAATATATTTTCATTAAACTTAAAGGCTCACAAATTATTTTAAGGGCAATTTAACTAAAATATACTCAGACATAAAACTAGATATAAACTCCTTATACTTAAAGTTGTTTTATGAGTATAAAACCAAAATATAGTTATAAATTAAATGTAAACAAACTAATAAAACCAATAAAATTAATATTTATTTAATATAATGGATGATGTTTTGCTCAAACTAAATCATTTGTCCCAAGTTTAAAAGTATACTAATTTGTATGGTACCTTTTTAATATAATTTTGGCATAACTATCTTATTTTGACAAGATAATTCTCCCACCACTTTTCTTTCCACCACCTTTTATAAGCCTTTACTGCATTTAATATGCCATAGCATCATTTGTCCTTTACTCATAACAAAAGCATCAATACACTTCAGTTACATTCCCTTTAGCCTACAATAATTAAATAGATACTACTTGGCCCCAACTCAGTAGTTATAATAAGAGAAACAAAACTAAGAGTCCACATTTGGTCAGTGATGCCTTACCCACTCTGGGTCTCTTTCACACATACCCACAGGCTACTAATATTCTTTCCTGATAGTGAATTCCCAAGCTGTCCCTGTCAGATAACACATCAAAAGACTCCCCTTCTCACTAGCCTCACAGGGGTGCCAATTATAAATAAACACACCCCAATCATCCATGACCGACCAACCACTAAAACTCCATCCCTATAATGCTATAAAAGGTGTAGTTCCCTGGTCCACGTGCTCTTCTTTGGTTCCCCACACACTTGGTTGAGCCTCATGCTCATGAGATATTCCCCGTGTGACCCTGTGAAGCATTCTGTAGCTCTGTCTCTAGGAGCAATGAGTATAATAACATTTCTTACAAGCATCTCCTGTGTCTCTCCTCCCTGCCACACCTGACTGTCCATATAAGATCCTCAAAATAGTCAATACAAATGCTGGAATTGCAATCAAATGGCAATTCTCAATTATAAGGTGGTCAAGAAGTAGATCCTAAATTTGCTTATATAAAAAAACTTTAGGTTATATTGAACAACAAAATTTTCAAAAACTTCCAAGCAGACCCTGATTTAAGAAACACTGGCTATACAGTTTTCATTTGTTCATTTGTTCACTCATCTATGCATACATTCATTCATCTTCAGGGTCTTCTCTAATACCTACATTCTGTGGGTCTGCATTTTTTGGGTCCAAAGTAGGTAGCATCTTAGATTATCTCTTTGATAATGACCCAATTTTAAAAATCAGAAATAGAAAACATTATTATTTTGCACAACCCAGCTCCAATCCTAACGCCAGCATTCATTTTGATTGGGTAGTGCCTGAGAGTCTGTGCCTTACCAGTTATAAATAAGTTTTAATTCTCTCACTCCTACCAGACTCTAGCTGCTGACCCCTTCTCCTCTATCACTACCATCCTAGTCCAAGACACCATCTACTTTCACCTGAACTATAGCAAAATTTTTCTCCAAACTGGTCTCCTTATTTCCATTCTCACTCCCTTCCCACCACATTTGACTCTCCACAATGCAATCAGAATGATTAAAAATATAAATCAGATCTCAGCTCCTATCACTCCTTTACTCGAAATAAAATTTAAAAATCCTTAATATAGCTTATACCCCCCATATGACTGGCCTCATTAATTGAATGAATGAATGAATGGATGGGTTAATGGATGAATGGAAAGCATCTTAGAGCTGTAAAGGATTAAGAGCATGAGCTATGGAGTCAAAACTAGCTTTCCTACTTACTCGATGTGAAACCTCAGACACTTACTTTTAACTTCTCTAAACTTCAGTTTAATCATTGAGATTACACCTAGAAGAACATGGGCTTTTGTGAGGATAAAATGGAAATGTATGCAAAGTACTTAATATTTAATACTATAAGTGCTCTATAATAGTAACATTAGTTTTATTAAGTCAACCCCCTCATTTTATATACAAGGAAACTAACTGCAATTAGGTCAACAGGTAAAATAGGTTAATGCAGCCTATATATAAATATACAAGCCAAAAGAAATAAACAAAATTACAAGTAAAATCTTCCTATAATCACAGGTAAGCAGATTTGACAAATAATTGCAAAGGACAAAACCCAGAATAAAAAAAGCACTACAAAGCTTTGATATTTTTCCAAAGCAATCTCAGAACCACTGACTTACATTTTTTCTTCCTTTCCAATGTATTCCAATTCTGCATTGGAAACGTTTTCCTTAAAGGAATCTACCTCTGATTTTTCAAATGGAAATCAACACAAAAATTTTATTTGTTCTACACAAATTAAATTTACATACCAACTTTGCTTCCATAAAAGAAAGGATAAATATTTAAAGTCTTTGGATGAGGGAAACAGCAATTCCCCTAAACTGCCACAAATTTATGAATAGACTTCTACACTAATTTCTGATGTTACTAGAAAAATTATAATTGCTGCATACAAAGAGACAGAACGGAAAACCTAGCAGTAGAATTTTTTATCTCCCTCAATGACTAGGCAGATGAGTGCTCCTTTTATTGATTAATATTTCAACATCAGGCTTTGATTTCTAAAGACAAGAATTATTCTGAATGGAGTTTCCTTATAACATTTCTGAAATGTAAAAAAAAATTCATTAAAGTAGAAGATAGAGAATGAAGCCAAAATCAATCATACTACAGGTAGATCCAGTCAAATAAGGGATTTGGGGGGGGGGGTTGGTGGGGTCCAGAATTTTAGACTTTTTTAATCCAGTTTCAGCTTATACCTTTAACTCATATTTAACCTATCGCACCATGAAAAAAAATTTAATTATTAAAGTGATATATATTTAAGGGGCCAAATTATATTTACTTTTTTGCATATCTCAATTGAAAACATTAAATATTGCTAATTTTGAACTATTTCAAAGGCAGGTTTTTATGCCGTATTTTTATCAGTAACTTTACCATTGCTAATATTACTTTTAGTAATTTAAACAAATCCAATAAAGGAAAAAATATACCCTCCAACACTATTTCCAGGGTAGTATGGCAGGTTTCTTTGGTTATAACCCACAGAAACTGATTTTGACTAACTTAAGGAAAAATGGGAATTTATCAGAGAAATATTGGGGAATACAGAGATTTTTTTTTTTTAAGGATGAAAAACCAGGGTTGGAATAGACAGGCACCTAGATTTATTATTCCATCAAAAACTATCCTCGATGATTGAAAGGCAATTTCCCAAAAAAGAATTTGGAAAATTAATAAAGGGAAGAACATATGATAGGAAGGAGATTTTTAAAGAGAGGTATATGTAGCTTAGTGTAATCATTCCATAAATAGACCTAAGATTAAATGTATATCCTGAATCTGAAATTCTCAATAAAAGGCAAAACAAGACAACATCATTATGAGTCCTATCTTCTAACACAAATATTACAAAAACTTGACTTTGTGAAAGTACTCAAAGGTTCCTTTCCATTTTCTAGGCCCATAAAAACAATCTCCAAAGGCCAGGTCTTAATATTAATGTATTTTAAGCTGTTTTGGCAATATTTTAATTTTATAAAACAATGAATTGCATGAGTGGCAATTATACTATATCTGTTCCAATAATACTTGATTCTCACAGCTTATATCAATGATATTGTTTGGAAAGAAACTGCCCAAGATTAGTGTTTCTATCTTATTATTTTTGAGCTAAGGAAGCTTAAAACAAAGTTTTACATGGAGTCTCAATATGTAAAATATTTCAAATTGATTACACTGTGTTTGAAGCACAGAATGAAGAACAACTTCTCCTCCATCCTACCATATCAACTCATCCCCTTAAATAGCCCTGAAGCACACATTTTTAAAACCACTGATATTATCAAAATATGTACATTTAAAAATATTAATTTCAAAAATTTTAGACCTATTTTAAATAATTATAGCCCTTAAAGTTATATTTCCTCAGGGACATCAAAAATAATGAAATATTAAAATAATGAAAGCATACAAGTCAACATTTCTTTTTGGCACAAAAATTAACCTCCTCCATATAATTAAACTGACAAATATATAATACTTACAGAATAACTTTAATTGTAAGCCTAATACATAAATATTGTTCATAAATTCAAATTTTTACTTATTAATAAAGGACATTAAACCTGGTTGCAAGGAGAAGAAATTAGTATATCAAGATCTATTATAAAGAATCTACTTATTAAGAAGGAAACTTTTATGGTACTATCAGTCCTTTAAGCAAATACTACCTTATATTTGTACAGCAAGGCAGTTACTATTTTCAAATCACTTTCACCAAATTATCATCCTAAGACTCAGATAAAAGCAAATAATGTCTCCACCATACAGATAAGAAAAATGATAGCGAATAAGTTAATTGACTTGCCCAAAATAACCCTAATTGTGAATAGAGAATAGTTCCTCCATAAATTGGAATAACTTTAAAACATATCCACTCTAAGAATTATGCTTTAAAGGAAATCTATAGGCCTCATTAAGTATACTTGGGAGGGTAATATGCACTATAAAAACACAATAAAAGTCTAAGAAGGATTTAAGACTTTGGTTTTGATTAGTTGACAATGACAAATTCTAGAATTAGCTAGACTGAGAGCAGCATTTGTTTATCTTGCTTAACTAAGTCAGAGTCAACAATATAACCAGTTATAAATACTTCAACATTAGGCAAGCCTCCATAAAGAGGGAAGATATATGCCTAGCACAAAATAGTCTGAATTATAGTTGTGATCCAGGGCACTATCCAATTCTATCTCTATACTCACTTCCTTGATGATCTCATCCAATCTTATATCTTTAAATACCAGCAACAGTTTCCAATTCAACATTTTTAAGCCAAATCATCTCCAAATTTTTATCTACAGTACAGATCTCTTTCCACCAAACTCCAGACCCATATATCCAACTGCCTCCTCAACATCTCTTCTTGGATGTCTAAAAAACATCTCAAACGTAACATACCAAAACCAAACTGTCCGTTTTTCCTATAATCTTCCTCCTATCACTTGATGACAACACCATATTTCCATGTGCTTAGGCCAAAAACTTTATAGTCAGACTTGATTCTTCTCTTTTTCTCATCCCCCACATTTAATCCATCAGCAAATCCTACTAACCCTACTTTCAAATAACAATCAGCATTCAAGCAATTTCTCACCACTTTCACTGTCACCATTCTGTCCAAGCCACCATGATTTCTTACCTAGATTACAGCAGCAGCCTCTTAACCAGTATACTGCTTCCATAGTTGATGCTCAACATTGAAAACCTTTTAAAACTAAGTCAGACAAAATAATCTTCTGCTCAAAATCCTTCAATGGTTCCGTTTGACTCAAGGTAAAAGTCAAAACTTTACAATGTCCTTCCTATAAGATTAAGGCTCAGATGATACAGCCCCATCTTTCACAAACCCACATCACCCCAAAAACCCCTTAACTCCATATCCCCACCACTCTCCCTTGCATCTGCTCTGAGTTCATACCTAAATAATCTCCTCCTCAGTAATTCAACCCTACCACAATCACTTTTTAACGGATCTTCAAAACACACCAGGCAAAGTCCTTAGGGACTTTGTATTGACTGCTCCCTCAGCTTGGAATGTTTTCCCCTAGATATCTATATGGCTAATTCTCTCATCTCCTCCATGTCTTTGCTCAAATCTCACCTCCTCAATAAGGCATAGCCTAACCATTCTGTTCTAAATTCAATCCTCATTCCCAGATCTACCTATCCCTCTTTTCCTGCTCTTTTATCTTCTATTGTACATATCACCTTCTAACATACTATGTTGTTTTATTTTTATTTTTTTAAATGGTCTCTTCTCCTAGCTGGAATGTAAGCTTCACAAAGACAGGGATCTCTGTCTGCTTTGTTCAGTGATATACCTCAAAGACCTAGAATAGTGCCTAGCACTTAGTAGAAGCTGAAAAATTTTGTTAACATTAATGAATGAACAAAAATAAATAAATGAATTCATGAATATGGGTTGTTACACATACATTTGAAATGCTAATTTTATTTTAAATAATCAACTTTTCAGGTAGATCAGTAGTAGAACTCGATGTAGAGGCTCTTACAAGAAGTCAGATCTGCTGATTTTGATAGGTAGGGAAAATGAATTTAATCTAGTACATTACCTGTCACTTATTGCCCCACAAAATTAAATAAAACAGAGAGACCATGTTCATTATTATTGAATTTTTAAAGGAAAAATGTGTTGCCTTCTGAATTTCTTCAAGGAAACTTCTAATCCCATTTGTACCTATACACTATCATAAAGTAACCAATTGTGTCCTAGTATGTTATATGACTAAGCCAGAAAAAAAGTATTTTAGGATAAAATATTCCTGAGTTTAAGGTAAAAGACTTTTTATTTTTCTAAATCAAGCAAAAGTATCAAGTTTTTACAATTTGAATAAAGCCATGGAGTTGAAGTGCTTTTTTTTTTTTTGTATTAATATGGTCACCCAATGGCAAATCTAAACCAAAGGACTGCCACAAATATAATGAAGAGAAAGGATCCAAGAACCAGAGACAACAATTAAAGTAAAATAACCTTTATAAAGTTCAAATTCAATTGTGTCTCTCAGTATTTAGAATTATGTTTTATACATTAAGCAAATTACGTAATTTATTAGGGTACTAGTCTGCTAAAATTCCTATACTTTAGTAAGAACATATCACTATACTAGCTAACTAATATGTTTCTAATTTATTCATTCAATAAAAAGAGAAAAACTGAGTGCCTGCTACATGCCAGGTATTATATGAGGTGCTAGGGACACAAACATGATCAAACCAGAGCTTATATTCCAATGGAAAAGACAAATAATCACACAAACACATAATTATAAACTGTGGTAAATGCTGTACATTTAAAATGCAGGGTCCTGGGGAGCTGATGTGGCAGTGGTTGAGCGCCGGCTTTCCACTTAAGAGGTCCCAGGTTCAATTCCTGGCCCTGGTACCTCAAAAAAACAACAACAAAAAACAAAAAACTGTAACCTAGTATTGTCTTGGTGGGTGGAGATTCACACAACAACTGAAAGATATTGAATTCCCATCCTGCTACATTATCTAATAGGACAGCATGAATCCCCCAAGTGCAAGGGCAATGTCTAGAAAAGGAAGACAGACCATTATGCCAGGCCCTTGATATTAATGATTGTATTTAGGAATCTTTTCTTATGAAACTGAAACTTAGCTTAGTATTATATATTGCCTAAGAGTTACCTCCTGAAAGCCTCCTTGTTGCTCAAATGTGGCCTCTCTCTAAGCCAAACTAAGCAAATAAACATACTACATTCCCGCCCTGCCCCCCTTGCCCCAGCATGGGACATAACTCCCAGGGATGAGCCTCCCTGACATCAAAGGATTATTACTAAGCACTAAGTAGCAATGCATCTGGAAAAAGACCTTGACCAAAAGTGGGAAATGGTAAAAAACTATTGAGTTTTTATGGCTAAGAGATTTCAAAGTGAGTCTGGAGGTCATCCTTGGTCAGACTTGCTTAAGCAAGTCTCAGCAGGATCTCATTGACTGCCACAGAAAACAGTGCCTCAAACAGCGGCGCTGGTGAAGGCCCTAGAGATATTCAGAAACTATAAGCAGGGCAGAGAGCTCAGGATTTCAGCACCCTGTCAGTGGGCCTTACTTTGGAATTTATGCTCCCCAGTGTAACAAAGTTACTCATTTATAGATTCTCTACACATGGCTTTCCTGCCCCTTTTAATTGAACCTATAATTAGCACTACACGTGATAAATATATGTGCTAGAGACTTAAATCTTTGGTCTGTCCATAGGTCAGTTGAGCCCTGAATTTCAGCAGAGTTGCAACACCTACTCTTCAGTTCACTGGTCTCACCCAGGACAACTAACAAGGAGATGATGATGATGGACAATGCCCATCCCAAGGAACAGAGAGTGTCTGAAACTGCAAGCAAGATAGCTCCATTCATCTGCCCCATGGGATCTAAGACCCCTCTCAATTAGAAGCAGAGTAGGCATGTCCATCCCCAAATCCTCAAGATTGGGGAACAAACAATGGATTAAAGTAGACTTATTATTCTACTATAGACTGATTATTATTCTAGCAATGGAAGAACTCTTATCATTGATGTAAAGGCAGTGGCCAACAGAGGTTCTGAGGGATTGGAGAGGGAAGAATAGGTGTAATATGGGAGCATTTTTGGGACATTGGATTTGTCCTGCATGACATTGCAGTGATGGATACAGGCCAGTGTATATTTTTTCATAACTTGCAAAATTGTGTGGGACAGAGTGTAAACTATAATGTAAACTATAGTCCATGGTTAGTAGCAATGCTTCAATATGGGTTCATCAATTGTAACAAATGTACCATACTAATGAATGATGTTGTTAATGTGGGAAAGTGTGGGAGGGGGATAGACTGGCGCATATGGAAAACCCTTATATTTTTTATGTAACATTTATGTAATCTAAAGCTTCTTTAAAATTAAAAAAAAATAATTAAAAAAAGATTTTTAAAAAATGCAGGGTCGTATGAGAGTATATCATAAGGAAATCTGACCTGGTCTTGGAATGTTAATGGGGTGAGGGTATTCTAGGAAGAAATTTGGAAATAAGAAAGGCCTTGAGATAGTTAAGGGACAAAGAGCATGCAAGAAGTCAAAATAAAATGTGACTTTTAAATAAAGAATCAGAGACACTATATAAAACTATCCATTGACATTATTTATGCATTGAGATATTTTCTTTTCATCAGTAAGTTAAGGACTTAAAGCAACAGTTTCAGACTCATACATAATAATGGTGCCTAAACTGGCTTGAAAAGGAATACTGAAAACATAAAAACGGTTCTGAAAATAATTACAAGAACTGAACATTAGGATTAAGCAGGACATTCTAGAATAGGAAAAGCATACGGACAATTTTATAATGGTTAAGTAATGGTCTCATATATAAAAGATGGTATATTAGGGTTCTCTAGGGAAACAGAAGCAACAGAAGATATCTGTAAATAGTATGAGATTTTATAAATTGCCTCATGCAACTGTGGGGATACACAAGTCCAAATTCCATAGGGCTAGCTACAAACTACAAACCAGGGACCCAGGTACAAGTCCTCGTTGAGTTCCCCAGCAGACTCTGGCTATCTGAAGGAGAGATGGAAAATCTCTCCCTGAATGCTGAAATCACTTCTTCTTTTAAGGCCTTCAACTGACTTCAACTACCACAATGTCCATGGTAATGCCAGTGGCAGTATCTCGGGGTCCAGTAGAAGTGATAGGAATATCCTAATCAAACTTTCCTGTGGATTCATCTTTGCTGTGGACCCAGCCATCTAATCTGCCTTTGTACCTGCCTTTTTCCAAGCAAAGTTTTTGCAGTCTTCCCATCTCTTTTGTGAGCTACTCAGTATCCTTTGTATTAGTTAGGGCACAGGTTAATAGAACCAAAGTAAGTCATTTAAATGAGCTAAAAGTTCGTTTTGCTCTCATGAAACATTCCAAAGATGAATGGTAGAGGGCTGCTGGTTGCTAGAGTTGTTGCCATATTCCAGACAATGGAAAAGAGAAAATCCAGGACATGATCTGGAATTTATACACAGCATTTCCACTCACATCCTACTGTCTTAACTTAATGGCCATACAAGGAAGGCTGAGAAATGTAGCATATAGTTGAAGAGCCACGTGCTGAGCTAAAACTTAGTGAATTCTATTAAGCAAATAGAGAAGAACAAAGGGAAGAATGAATTCTATTACCAAATAGAAGGGAAGATAGTGATCTCTGCCACATTTTTCAGTAACGTCTTTTCTGCTCAAGTTAGCCAGGATTGGTTTCTGTAAATTACAATAAAAAACCCCAAGTGATTTGGATTTTTAAAAAATCATGTGAAAGGGAGAATCCTGGTGCCACTCTGACTAAGGAAGTTGGTGGGAAAATATCACACCTTTGAGTCCACTTTGAAAATTATTGTTCTACTATATTCTTTACACATGAACATAAATCTAACTTGTTATATTTTGATTCTGATGTCTTTAAAAATGTCTCAACTATCCCAAGATTTGGAAACCATCTTAAGAGATCAAAGCTTTTCAAAGTTACCTTTTTCTCTCATGTGACAGACAAATAAGTTTTAAATAAATTTTGAGTCCACACAGATCCTAATCCTTTTAATAATCTATTTATTAACAATATGTATATATTATTATCTTTGACAATTATACATTATTTAAAATTAAACATTTAAAAATAAACTTTTGCATGATTCTCAAAACGCTACACTTAGCATTTTCCATATTCTTCACTATTTTGGGTTTTTTTAAAATACTTTCTACAGGAAAAGGGGGACAGTTGGCTTTAATGGTGCCACATATCCTCAGAATGAACTCCTATGAAATTTGGGAAAATATCGCAAACAGCAAAAAGGTGAAAGTAGCTGATTAGGAAAGAAAGAATTAGATGAGAAAGTCAAGGGGTGAAAAATATAGTGATGGCTAAGCAGAAGAGGTCTTAGAGGTACTATATGGAAAAACTGAAAAACACATGGAGACATGAGACCAAGTGGAAAGTGTAGAACTTTCTATTAATTTAAAAAACTTAACATAGTCTTTTCCCCTGTGTTCTCTTAATAAAATGCCAGTTTCTAGAGGGCAACTCTCATTTATTTTTTTCTGTATACTAGCACAGAGCCAAACAGATTATGTAAAGTCAACAACTACAAAGAATAAAATAGAGTGGCGGTAACAACAATCTGTTATTTAACCTAAAGAATTCAGTTCCGAATAACACAGTATATATAAGTGCCTGATTGTGAATCATAAAGATTGCCTCTTCAGCCTGCATTTCAACTATCTCTACTTCTTTAATCATTCCATAGATGTCCCAGAAGCAAAGCTCTCTCTTTCTTCTTTTTTCTTATTGAGTCCTAACCCATCATACATATCTGAAATAAAAGCACTGTTTTCCCATTAACGATTTTGGCCATAATCCCACCTGCTTTTTGCTATGCATCCTTAAATCCAGAATCAGGATCAAGTTTGAGGTTCATAAGTAACCAGTCTGTATATCATTAGTCTTGAAAAAAGCACACTCTCTCTATCACCATGCCCTCAACCCCCAAAACAATCACACCAATTCAGATACTGATTCCTTAATTATTAAGAATTAATACTATTACAAAATCTGTCTGATTTCTGTACAATATTTTAAAATTTATAAAGTACTCCCACATTCTCATTCAAATAAAATACATCTATATTTTAAACTATCCATATTATTTCTTTGGTTTAACAGTGAAAATACACAGTAGTCCATTTGCTTACAGACATTATAGAATATGAAAAAGCCAATAAACAAAAATGAAAAACACAAAAGATAACATTTTGAACCAAATCCATATTACAAGATCCCCAGAAAAAAAGTATTTCAAAAGACTAAGAAAAGGAAGTAAAGAACAGAAATGGGACAGAGATGTCCATGGAGACTTTATGCAAACGTATTTTCTCTTTTGCATTCAAGACTTTTGAAATGGAATGGAGACTAACAGCAGTTGAAGAGCAGTTTGAAAAACAATGCTGTAATACACATCTTTAAAATACATGTAAGAGCTATAGATGTCTTATTTCTCAGGCCTTAATTTAAAGATATTTTTGATGTACCATTCTCCCCATTAAAAAGGACTTAATTTTAGTTTCAAGACTCAAATGGAAAAAAATTATATTCTCAAGATACATTTCAGGGAAGAAATGTCACAAATTATTAAACTAGTCACTTGACAAAATATATGCCCCATAATTATGAAATTTATATCTGTCAAAATCATAATAATTAATCAAATGTAATACAATAAGAGAAGAAATACTAGTATTTTGTACAGTTGGCATATGTAATTTTTTATAAGATAACATAGGTGTAAGATAGACAATGGTTTCATAATTTATACAAAGCCTAAAACAATTCCCCTGTGTAAGTGCTTGGCATACTCAGTAGCATTTTTTTAAAAAGTCAACTCAAGAATGATAAATACAACTATATGTGGAGCCACATTTTCTGTGGTTTTTCACTTAGGATCAATGTGATAGGAACTATTGTTACTACTGCTACATTGTATTGTGATAGCATGTGACCAAGTACCTTTGACTGAGGAAACTCATAATTCAAAGTTCTGTATATCAAAAAGAATTAATATGTTGGCACAAAGTAAGCTCTCAATAAACACTTCAATGAAAAAATGATTAAGTAGGTGGGTACGTAGATGGATAATTAGATCACTCTCCTAATTCTACAATGACAAAATTTATAATTTTATACCTAAGTAAGCCCAAACACTTCAGTATAACCGAAGATTAAGATTAATCTTTGATGATAGATATTTATAAAAATTGTTTAGAAATTCTTGCCCAGGAATCTTACTTGTACAACAGGGAACTATAATTACCGTCTTTTAAAATATATTTGTGGTCGATGTTCTTTTAAAACTAGCCACAAGAGGTCAGTATTTCCTAAGAAAAAAGCTTAATATGCCGGAGCATGAAGCATTTTTAGAGTATACTACTTATGCTACCTATTATAAATCAAATTTGAATGCACCACATGTTAAATTCAGTCAAATTATCAAGTCTTTGGGGATTCAACAAAAATTTAGAGGAGATTATAATGATCACACACCTACAATTTACAAAGAGCTTGCAAACAAAACTTATTTGTTCTTCAAAACAACCTGTAAATAAAATCTTTCCCAATTCTATTTGTGAGTAAGAAGGGCAGATTACTAAGAAGCTGGATGCTAAACTGAATGTTCTAAAAATAAAAATAAATATGTGAGATTTGAGTATACAAACTATAGTAAAACAAGTGCAGATTTTTCTATTAATCTACTATATATATGAATCAATGTTTCAAAAGCCATCACATCACATGTGCTTACCTTGCCAACTATCATTGCAGACACATAATTTTTCTCCTGTTAGGTCACAGTAACCATGATCTGGACTGCCACAATTGGCCTTACAGTAAGGAATATCACAAGCTTCACCCTTCCAGTATTTATCACATTCACAATATACTTGACTTGGAGCAGAGATACTAGTTGTACACTTCCCATGACCAGAGCAATTGTTAGGACAAGAATTGATTCTGTAAAATATAATATATATATATTCAAATTCAAGATAATAGAAAAAGAATTTTGGTTGACATTTCGTAAACTCTAATTTTTATGTTGTGTCCTATAGGCTTCATTTAACACAAGTTCACAATGTGGTTTCAATTCTTTACTCTGTACCACTAAATGCAATTCAGTTAATATTTACTTGCAATTGATCTTAGTCCATTCAATGAATTTACTATACTAGTAAGACTTCAAACTTCCAAGGACTACACAGTCACCATCTGCAGGATCTATACAGTTCCAAGTACAATGTTTTGTAAAGACTTACATACTCAAATATTTTGAATATATATTTTACGGAAAAAATTAAATTCAGGAAAACCTGAAACAATATGAGAAGCCAAGATATAGTCTGGTTGTATAAAACTTTTTTTTTTTTTTT
>JAQZBX010004145.1:0-28216 GCA_029593785.1 Cabassous unicinctus | reverse complement strand
CACAAGGCGGCCCCGGGAAGCGAACCCGGGGCCTCCCATATGGTAAACGGGAGCTCTATCCATTGAGCCACACCCGCTTCCTGTATAATACTTAAATAGCGTACCATCATCTTTACACTCTTAGGGAAGAAAAGAGATACCTATCAAATTCTATTTTAAGGCCCTTGGATCATATTCTACTATATATTTATTCTCGCTTTGGTATATACATGATAAATTCTATAATAAATTGCTGATTCAAGAACATCTAGGATATTTATTCCTGGCAAAAAATTATCTGGTTATCAATTTCTTCATTCCTGGTAATAAGAAAAAATTAATTTATAGAGTTCCATTTCAAAATAATAAATGTTACAGAGAATATTTCTATGAAAGCAGCACTGGCTACGTTACTTCAGCCTTGGACTTTTAGATATAAAAATTTATGGAAAATGTTAGAGAATAGATTCTCAGTATTATTTTCCTATTTTAGAGGAGACAGTAGTATAGTAGTACATATCTCCTAAGCTTCAATTTCCCCACGTGTAAAATGGGGGAAATACCCACTTCACAGAACAGTTGTGGAGGAAATTAAATAAGATAATGTATATAAAGCACCCAGTGCAGTCCATGGAATATAGAAAGGCTGCTAAACCTTAGGGCCCATTAGAAGTAAAATACATTGGACAAAGAAAAGCAGTTCAGGACTCCCTGAAATCCCACATACCTATTGCAGCCAGTACAGTTACACCAGTTTGCATTTGTTTATGTCATCTTTTGCCAAGACACAATTTTTAATTCTATAAATAATTTTCAACCAAATTTAATTTGATACTATGATATCCTCAGAACTTAGAAATTATCCTAATACAGGCTTATGTAGCATTTTGTAGCAAAGTATTAAAATTTCATGTTACTTAGGAAGTGCTCCTGTATAATTTGAAGTTTAATACAGTAGCCTGCCCCTGATATATAAAATGTTTATTAAAACAAACTCTTTTATGTCAAATTATGAGAATTACTTTCTAAATACAATGGAATTTTTAAAAAAATACTTACGAATAAAAAATGTTGAAACCAGTTAGATTATATGCAGCATCACTAAAAAAATGTAACAGTGCATAGCCAGATGTTGTAACAACTTCAGGCACAGTTTCATTTCCCTTTATTTCAGGGACTATCAAACCACTAAAAGAGAGCAAAATTGACCATTACATATATTAATACACATATGACTGTTAAGATCACATAAAATTTACCTAAAAAAGTCTTTTCAGAAACACAAGGAACATATCTTAGAATGGACAACTAAAAGAGAATAAAATGATAATGAGTTCCTACCCACTTCTCATCCAATTATTTCTAATACTGCTGCCAATACACTAACATCTACCCTCATACCCCTTTTTTTAAATTCTCACCTATTGGACTACAGTGTACCATTTCTCTCTTTAGTCTTACTAACCATCCTGTCACAATACTATGGGGTGGGAAGATGGGGTTTTTTACTTAACTTATATATAAGGCACCTTGCTACTCCAACAACTGACCCTATAGCTTTATTCTCTACAACTGCAAATTCTGGTAGAGCTAGAAGGACCACTATATACCATCTAAGTGATTACAATGACACTCTAGTTAAAGCTGTACATTACCAATACATTAATCTAAGGGTTTTAGGTAATTCAAAAATATATCATTTTTATGTTTCTTTAAAATTTTTCATATTTAGACAAATTATGTTAATATATAGCTCTTCCAAAACAGAATATTGTTCACGTTAAGCCCACGAGTACACAAAAGGAAACAAACTACGTGCAGGAAAAAATAAAGGTACAAAAGCAAGAGTTCTAAGTACTAACCTAGTTCTTCTCCCTTTTTAAGCCTACTTGTTCATGGAAAAAATACATATCTTCAAAAGACTACCATTTAGTTATACCATGTTACCCTCTCTAAATCTGTGAAAACACACAATATGAGAGGTGGAAAATGCTGTTATCAAACGTATTATATAACTCAGAATAGGCAATTCCTTTAGACATGGTTTAAACTTATGTTCCGGTACCTCTAGGAACTGAATTCATTCAATTCATATTTTACAGGACAAAATGAAATATTATCGTCAAATAACATTTTGCAAACACCTACTCAAAAGCAAACAAGTTAAAAAGTAATCAACTCTTGATTTTATGCTTCAGTAATTAGTATTATATCTATTAACTTATGTTTGTTAGGGAACGAAATATTTTAAAAGGATACTTTCAGTATAATTAAAATTCTTTAATATGAGTTTTAATTTTGCATACCTATATTTCACTGGAGTGAGAGTACATCAAACTGAGTACATTACTAAAAACATTCCCAGGTCTTTGTAATAGCTAGGCTCTGGGACCTCTGAAACATAAAAGGAGCAGATTTGTTTGCTTGTTTGTTTCTAAGTGTTCTAAATGCAAAAAAATGAAAGAAGGTTTTGACTTCTTGTATAACACCAGGTAATGTGGATTGACTAACCCTCCCACTGAAGTCTACTAGTAAAACGATGAATTACATAAAAACAAAAATGAACAAAAATGTCAGCTTGAAGGCACTGGAGAAATAACAAGATAGTGAACCTAGGCATTGAGCCATTTTTTGTCTATGGACATTTGCTGATTTCAAAGTTGGAGGTGAGAGCTGAAAGGCTAAGACTGAGTATAATTTCAAAGGTTTTGAAGAGCTAAGAAAACAAAAAAGTGTAAACCAGGTCCTCACTTTGAAGTGAACCCCAATTACTAAGAGTACAAGTGAACTAGTAAAAGTTAAACAGGCACTCGGCAGATGGGGGGGGGGCGGTGATACACTGCAGCTCAGGTATGAATTACCTCAATTCTGGATTTGAATTGAGTTGACTATGGATTGCTATTGTCCCTAGGCACTCTCTGGAGGAATATATAATCTTTCTAGACTTCAAATTATTACTACATATGATTTTGCAAACACAATGTCCAGCACTAAATTTAAAAATGACACTATGAAATAAGATGTGAACAAAAATAAGACAAACAACACAGAATAGAAACAGATATTAGGGGATCCTGATTGGAAACTCACAAACAAACTTTAAGTATACTTAATATAGAGACACGGTTGTAAACAGTGAGCCAAATTCTAGAAACTATAATTATAAAAATAAAAAATAAAATAATTGAAATTAAGGAATCAGTGACTGGATTTAACAGTAGATTAGGCACAGATGATGAGAGAACTAAGTAACAGGAAGATAGATCAGAACAAACTATCCAGAATGAAATATGAAGAAATGAAATTATGGAACATACAGAAGAGAAGGTAAAAGATATAAAGGATACAGTGAGACATTCTAACAAATGTTTAATTTCAGTCCCAAGGAATGTAGAGAGAGAGCAGAACAAAATATTTGAAAAGATAATGGCCGAGATCTCTCCAAAACTAATGAAAGACAGAAAGCCACAGATTCAAAAAACTCTATCCACCCCAAGTAGGATTTAAAAAGAAAAAGAATGAGAGAAAGTAGAGAGAGAGTATGTGTGAGAGAGAGGAAGGAGGAAGGAAGGGAGGGAGGAAAAAACCTCCACCTAATCACATAGCAAAACTACTGAAAATGACTTTAAAATAGTCACAAAAAAGACAGGTTACCTTTAAAGAAGCAAGAATTAGCTGAATTCTCAAAAGAAAAGTGGAACCAGAAGACCATGTAATAACATCTTTAAAGTGTTGAAAATACCTGCCAACATGGAATTCCATATTTAGTTAAAATATCCTTCAAATACGAAGGTGATATAAAAAATGTTATATGAGATAATGTAGACTTTAATGCAAAAAGCATTTCTAGATATAAACAAGAACATTTCACCATGATAAAAGAACACCAAGATGACATAACAATTCTGATTTTGTATGCAAAAAATAACATAGCATCAAATAAATAGAGCAATAATTAACAGAATTACAAGAAACAGACATATCTGTAATTACAGTGAGATTTAAACACACCTCTCTTCACACCTGAATAAAACTAGAAGACCAAAAAAAAAAAATGTTTTAATCAGTAGAGGAAATTTAAATAATGTAAGCCAGAAGGCAGTAAAGCAACATCTTCAAAGTACCACAGGAAAAAACTGTCATTGTAGAATTCTACACCTGGCAAAAATTTATTTCAACAACAAAGGCAAAATAAAGACTTTTTCAGATATACAACATCTGAAAGGATTCAGTGCCAGCAGACCTACATTACAAGAAATACAAAAGGAAGCCCTTTAGGCAAAAGAAAAACTTCACAAGGAATGAAAAGCCCTGTAAATGGTAACTATAAGAGTCAATGAAAGGAACTTTTCTTTATCTTTTAAATTTCTTTAAAATTTATATGTATATGAAATATATGGAACAAATAACACAAAGGCCATGACAGTATAAAAGGAAGTATATAATCATAAAAAACTCATCCAAGGAATTGTGGGAACATGGCATCGGATAACAGAAAAGGCTCAGCGCTCTCACAAAAACAACGGAGAAAAAGTCTAAAGCTGCCAGAGGGACCTGCTTTGGGGGTCAGCAGACCAGGACTGCACTTCACAACTCCCAGGAGGTTGAGGCACAGAAAGACCAAGATGCCAAAACTACAAACTGTGAGTTACTAAATCCCGCTCCCGCCACCAGTAAGGGCTCCCCTCCCCCACCCACAAGATATTCAGCTGCAGTAAAACTCCTGGCGCATTGAAACTGACTGAGAGGAGACCGGATGTCTTCCTCCTTGCCAGCTGTTACAAGGGAAGAGGGACAGGGAGTTGGAAGGCTCTTCTTCAGTGAATTCCATCAGCAAGCCCACTTTGGATCCCAGCTCTGGTCAGACCAAACAAAGTAATACCAGGAGAGATACACCTCTGTGGAAATGTGTGCCAACAAGCACCATCTGCTGGCGGGTCTGGAAATTACATGGACAGAAACCACTTTTAGAGCTCTTTACCAACCCCTGAGAGAAAGTCTGCACCCCATTAGCAAGTCCTGGGCATGGTTTTTGGTAACTTAAACTGGGCAACTTTAAAGACTTAGGATAAGCTGAACCAAATATCAAAGAGCTATGAAAAAATAATAACAATAGGCAAGAGAGAGAAATTAACCATCAGAGTAAATTCACCAACATATCAGATGCTTAGACATAAGCAAAAAATTGCAAGCCAAACTAGGAGACAGAAAGAGATGGCCCAGCCAAAGGAACAAACCAAATATCCTGAAGAGATTCAGGATTTGAGACAATTAATCAATGATAATCACACAACTCTCATAAATCATTTCATAGAAATGAAAGAAAATATGACTAAAGAGATAAAGGATATTAAGAAGACTGGGTGAGCATAAAGAACAATTTGAAAGTCTGCAAAGAAAAGTAATGGACCTTATGGGAATGAAAGACACAATGGATGAGATTAAAAATACATTAGAGGCACATCAGAGCAGATTTGAAATGCTTGAAGTCAGAATTAGTGATTTTGAAGACAGAACATCTGAACTGGAAAAGACAGGATAACAGAAAGAGAAGAGATTGGAAAAAATGGAACAGGTTCTCAGGGAATTGAATGACAACCCAAAAAGCAAAAACATATGTATTATCTATGTCCCAGAAGGAGAAGAGAATGGAAAGGGGGCAGAAAGAATATTTGAGAACTAATGATTGAAAACTTCCCTACCTTTATGAAAGACATAAATATTAATGTCCAAGAAGGACAATGCACCCCAAACAGAATAAACACGAATAGACCTACCCTAGACACCTACTATTAAGAATGACACATATCAGAGATAAAGAGAAGATTTTGAAAGCAGCAAGAGAAAAGCAAAGCATCACATACAAGGGAAACTTGATAAGATTAAGTGATGACCACTCATTGAAACCATGGAGGAGAGAAGAAAGTGGTATAATGTAATTAAGGTATTGAAAGAGAAAAACTGCCAACCAAGAATTCTGTATCTGGCAAAACTGTCCTTCAAAAATGAGGGTGAGTTCAAAGACTTCACAAACAAACAAGAACTGATAGAATATGTTACCAAAAGACCAGAATTACAAGAGATACTAAAGGGAGTGCTGCAGCCTGAAAGTAAAAAACAAGGGTGAGAAATTTGGAGAAGAGTGTAGAAATGAAGAATATTAGAAAGGGTCAAACAAACAAACAAAAAAAAAAACATAGACTATAGTATGATACAACAAGTGAAAGCCAAAGGTCAAAAAGGATGAAGTAAGTAATGCCGTTACAATTATAACATTGAGTGTTAATGGCTTGAATTCCCCAATCAAAAGACACAGACTGATAGAATGGATATAAAAATATGACCCATCTATATGTTGTCTACAAGAGACTCACCTCAGACATAAGGACATAACCAGGCTAAAAGTGAAAGGCTGGAAAAAGATATTACATGCAAATAGTAACCAAAAAAAGAGCTGGAATAATGATACTAATATCAGACAAAATAGATTTTAAATGCAAATGTGTTATAAGAGATGAAGAAAAATTAATAAAAGGGGCAATTCAACGAGAAGAAATAACTATTCTAAACATGTTTGAGGCACACACTGGCAAAACTGAAGGGAGAAATAAATGCCTCTACAATAATAGTTGGGAGACTTCAATACACCACTCTCAGTATTGGATAGAACATCTGGACAGAGAATAAAGAAACAGAGAACTTAAATAGTATGATAAATGAACTAGACCTAACAGTCATCTGTAGAGCACTGCACCCCAAAACAGCAGGGAATACATTCTTTTCAAGCGCTCATGGATCCTTCTCCAAGATAGGCCATATTATTCAATATTGTGCTAGAAGTTCTAGCTAGAGCAATTAGGCTAGACAAAGAAATAAAAGGCACCCAAATAGGAAAAGAAGAAGTAAAACTTTCCTATTTGCTGGTGATATGATCCTATATCTAGAAAATCCTGAAAAAACCACAACAAAGTTCCTAGAATAAACGAGTTCAGTAAAGTGGCAGGATACAAGGTTAATATGCAAAAATCAATAGCATTTCTATACACTACTGATGTGCAATTTGAGGAGGAAATCAGGGGGAAAATTCCATTTATAATAGTGACAAAAACAATAAAATATTTAGGAATAAACTTAACCTAGGACATAAAGGACCTATATTCAGAAAACTACAAAACATTGCTAAAAGGAACTGAAGAAGACTTAAATAAATGGAAGGACATTCCGTGTTCATGGATTGGAAGACTAAATATCATTAAGATGTCTATTCTACCGAAACTGATTTAAAGATTCAACGCAATCCCAGTAACAATCCCAACAGCCTTTGCAGAAATCAAAAAGCCAATAATCAAATTTATTTGGAAAGGTAAGGGACCCTGAATAGCAAAAAATGTCTTAAAAAAGAACGAAAATGTAAGAAAATATCTTCAAGATCTTGTGGTAGGTGGTTGTTTCTTAAACCTTATGGCCAAAGCACAAGCAACAAAAGAAAAAAATAGATAAATGGGACCTCCTCAAAATTCAACACTTTTGCACCTCAAAGGACTTTGTCAAAAGGGTGAAAAGGCAGCTGACTTAATGGAAGAAAATATTTGGTAATCACATATCTGATAAGGGTTTAATATCCACGATCTATAAGGAGATCATACGACTCAACAATAAAGACAAAGTATCCAATTTAAAAATGGGCAAAAGACTTAAAGAGACAACTATCCAAAGAAGAAATACAAATGGCGAAGAAACACATGAAAAAAACGTTCAACATCAATAGCGATTAGGGAAATGCAAATCAAAACTACAATGAGATATCATTTCACTTCTATTAGACTGGCTGCTATAAAAAGTCAGAAAACTGTAAATGTTGGAGAGGATGTGGAGAGATAGGAACACTTATCCACTGTTGGTGGGAATGTAGAATGGTACAGCCGCTGTGGAGGATGGTTTGCCGGTTCCTGACAAAGTTGAATATACACTTGCCATGACACCCAGCAATACCATTGGTAGGTATATACCCAAAAGAACTGAGAGCAGTGACACAAACAGATATCTGCACACCAATGTTCACAGCAGCATTATTCATGATAGCCAAAAGATGGAAACAACCCAGGTGTCCATCAACTGATGAATGGATAAACAAATTGTGGAGTATACACACGATGGAGTATTATGCAGTGGTAAGAAGAATAAAGTCATGAAACATATGACAACATAGATGAACCTGGAGGATATTATGTTGAGTGAAGCAAGCCAGTCACAAAAGGACAAATAGTTTATGATTGTCCTATTATAAACTAAATATATTATGTGAAATATGAATATGGGTAGAATTGTATATATAAGGCCATTTTTCCTTGAAGCTGAACAAATGTAAGTTAATACTACACAATGTTAATATCAGACAAAAAAACAAAACATGATACTAAGTGAAGGAGACCAGATACAGAGTACTACATATTTTAAGATTCCATTTATACAAAATGTAAATATAAATCAATTCATAAAGATGAAAGATTAGTTGTTATGTAGGCCTGAGGAAGTAATGCTAAGAGGTTTGGAATCTTTCTTTTTGGAGTAATGAAATTGTTCTAGAATTTTTAAGATGATGAATGTACAACATTGTGATTATACGAAAAGCCATTTATTATATACTTTGGATAGAATAGCCAGAAACATCAGCTATGTACAGTGGGGGAAGCATGGAGAGATTGAGAGGTGAGGAATTTTCTTGTTTGTCTGTTTTTATTTATTACTATTAATGTTGAAATAATGAAGATGCTCTAGTGGTGACTGGGGTGATGAGTACACAACTGATTATGGCAAGTACCATTAATTGTACACCTTGGAGGAACTGTATGCTTTGTTAATATGTATCAATAAAACTGATTTTTTAAAAAACTCATCCTATATGTAAAGTGGTATAGTATAACTTGAAGATAGTCTGTGATAAGTTAGACATATATTATAAACACTAAAATAACTTTATAAAGACTTATAATAATAAGCTAAAAAAGAGATAATATGGAATCATTTTTTTAAAAACTAATAAAAAAGGCAGAGAGAAAGGGAAAAAGGAGTTGAGAATAAATATGAAAAATAAATAGCAAGAAGGTAGATTTGAATCCAATCATATCAATAATCATATTAAATATCAATAGTCTAAATATACCCCACTAAGAGGCAGAGATTATCAGATTCAATAAAAAGCAAGACACAACTGTAAACTCCCTATAAGAACCTCACTTTAAACATAAAGACACAAATAAGTTAAAAGTAAAAGTACGTAGGAGGGTAAGCCAAGATGGTGGCAGAGTAAGGTGCTCCTAGAGTCAGCTAGTGCTACGGGCAGTTAGTAATCACCCAGAGCTTTCTAAAGCACCTGTTTGGGGGCCCCAGGAGACCAGAAGAGTATCCTGCAACACCCTTGAAAGTATGGAAGGAGGAGACTGCCCATCTGCAGAGAGGATTCATGAGTAGAGCCCTCCACACCACAGAGGTTGGTGCCCGTGGTGCAAGATGCCTCAGGAGCTATTCTGTAGCTTGAGTTGGAAGCTCCATTTCCCAAAAAATGGGAGGAAGACATGGTGTGGCACTGACTTCAGCTACTGATTAGTAAATTCGGCGGACTAAAGTATAATCCTAGAAACAGCTAACCTTTGTGCCTGTCCAGGAGGCCGGTAACCGCCATTTTGACTCTGCCCCCAGCATGAGGGGAAGTGGGGCTGATTGAAAATAACAGTGCTGGTAGAGACCAGCTTCTTTCTACCCAGATCATATTGCAGCTCTAGCCTAAACCCCAGCCCCACCTCCGGCAGGGAGGAAGCTGGGGGGACCTGCACCACCTCTCTGGGAAACTGCAAGCCAAGCAGCAGAGGCTGGTGCCCATCCTACTCTAGCAGCACAAGCCACCTCAGGAGCTATTCCATGCCTGGAGTGAGAAGCTCCACTTCCCATAAATGGTGGAGGAAGAAACAGTTGTCCACCAACCTCAGCTACTGATTAGTGGACTCAGCTGGCTAAAGTACAATCCTAGAAAGAGCTAGGGTTTGAGCCTGTTCAAGTTGTAAAGAGTCCCATAGCCAGCATTTTGACTCCATCCCCCACATGAGGGGAAGCTTGGCTGACTGAAAATCCAGTGAAGTTAGGGACTGGCTTCTTTCTATCAAGATCGGACTGCAGCCCTATTCTAGGCTCCAGCCCCATCTCCTGCAGAGAGGAAGCTGGTGGGACCTGGTACCAGGCTCTCCAGGCAACTGCAGGTGCTCTCCACCTGCACAGACTGAATAGTCGGACACCTGGGGCTGCATCCCCACACCCCAATAAAATAGCAGAGGTGCTGGGTATCCTCAGCCTCTCCAGACAATGGCAGGAGTTTTCAGCCCACATGAACTGGTTTCTTGAGTGCCTTCAAGTCCATCTCCACTTCTGTCCCCCCATAGGATGGGAGGGAGCTGGTGTTCCCTCAGCCTCTCAGGGCAACTGCCGGCACTTTGGCCTGCACAAACCCAACTATTGGGCACCTGTGGCTCCACCCCTGTCCTCAATAGGACAAGAGACAGACTGTTTGCCCAGCCTCTCTGGGTAACTGCGGGTGCTTTTGGCCCATACAGCCTGGACTGGTAGGTACTTGTGAATCTACCCTCACCCCCCCCCCAATAGGAAAGGAGGGGGCTGGTGTTTCCACAGCCTTTCCAGGCAATAGCAGGTATTCTTCACCTAAAGGGACTGAAGGATGCCCATAGAACCATCCCCACCCCCAATAGGATAGGAGGGGTCTGGTGACTCCACAGCCTCTCCTGACAATGGCAGGTACTTTCAGCCTACAGGGACTGAACTGTTGGGTGACTGTGGATCCAACCCCATGCCCTAATAGTATAGGAGGGGCTTGGTGCTTCCTCACCTCTCCAGGCAACAGTTAGTACTTTCAGCTTACAGGTACTGTAAGCTGAAAAGCTAAAGGGCAGAAGGGACAGTACTCCCTTGGCCTCTCAGGGCAACTGCAGGTGTATTCGGCCCACACAGATTAGATTGTTGGGCACTCCAGAAGGTCTACTCCCACACATGGCAGGAAGGGGGTCTGGTGCTATGTCAGTTTACCTGGGCAACTGTGGTCATTTTGGACCCACACGGCATATATTGTTGCCCACAACTATAGCTCCATCCCCGCCCAAGGTAGGGGAGGAAGGGGTGTGAAGCTTCATCAGTTTCTCCAGGCAACTACAGACAGTCTTGTCTGCCCAGCTTGGATTATTATACATGGCTGCAGCTCTGTCCCTACCAATGACAGAGAAGAAAGATGGGAGAAGCTTCAGCAATTCCTGGGGCAGCATGGGCAGCTTCAGCCTCCATAGCTTACAGCACCAACTACATCCTCGACTCCTACTACACAACAAGCAAGGGAGTTTAGTTTAGAAAGCCCTAAACTAAAGGGAGAAACTGCACCCAGAATAAATACATCTAGCAAGCCAGATGCGAAAACACCAACAAAAAAATTACAATCCATACCGAGAAACAGAAAGATATGGCCCAGTTAAAGGAAAAAGATAAGCCTGCAGATGACGTAAAGGAGTTGAGACAACTAATCATAGATGTTCAAACAAATCTCCTTAAAAAATTCAATGAGATGGCTAAATAGATTAAGGATATTAAGAAGACACTGTGGGAGCACAAAGAAGAATTTGAAAGCATACATAGAAAAATAGCAGAACTTATGGGAATAAAAGGTACAATAAATAAAATAAAAAATAGGGGCTGAAGTCTCTCTTCAGACTCCCTCCATTGGGAGAGCTCCCCAATAAACTTTCTGCCTGCAAAAAAAAAATAAAATAAAATAAACTGGAGACATATAACAGCAGATTTGAGGAAGCAGAAGAAAGGATCAGTGAGCTCGAAGACATGGCCTCCAAAAGCTAACATACAAAAGAACAGATGAAGAAAAGAATGGAAAAATTTGAACAGGGCCTCAGGGAACTAAATGACAGCAAGAGACATGTAAACATATGTGTCATGGGTGTCCCAGACTGAGAAGAGAAAGGAAAAGAGGCACAAAGAATATTTGAAGAAATAATGGTGGAAAATTTCCCAATGCTATTGAAGGACATAGATATCGTGTCCAAGAAGCACAACCTACTCCCATCTGAATAAATCCAAATAGACCAACTATGAAACACATACGAATCAGGATGGCAAATGCTAAAGACAGAGAATTCTGAGAGCAGCAAGAGAAAAGCAATGCATAACATATAAGGGATACCCAATAAGATTAAGTGCTGATTTCTCATCAGAAACCATGGAGGCAAGAAGGCAGTGGTATAATATATTTAAGATACTGCAAGTGAAAAACTGTCAGCCAAGAATTTTATATCCAGCAAGATTATCTTTCAAAAATGAGGGCGAGATTAGAATATTCACAGATAAACAGAAACTGAGAGAGTTTATAATAAAAAGACCAGCTTTGCAGGAAATACTAAAGGGGGTGTTACAGCCTGAAAAGAAAAGACAGAAGAGAGAGTCTAGAAATGATGGCTGTATCAGTAACAGTAATTAAAAGTGTCACAAATAAAATGACAGATAAAACGCAAAGATCAAAATGGATGAAATAAGAACTGCCCTTACAGTAATATCATTGAGTGTTAATGGATTAAACACCCCAATCAAAAGACACAGACTGGCAGAATGGATAAGAAAATATGAGCCATCTATATGCTGTCTGCAAGAGACTCACCTTAGACCCAAGGATACCAATAGATTGAAAGTGAAAGGTTAGAAAAAGATATTCCATGCATGCAGTAATGAAAAAAAAGCTGGGGTAGCTATATTTATATCAGATGATATAGACTTTAAAAGCAAAACTGTTATTAGAGACAAGGAAGGACATTAAATATTAATAAAAGGGATGATTCACCAGGAAGAAATGACAATCATAAATGTATATGCACCTAACCAGGATGCCCCAAGATACATGAGGTAAACACTGGCAAAACTGAAGGGAGAAATAGATATCTCTACAATAATAGTTGGAGACTTCAATACACCACTCTCAGCATTGGATAGAACATCTGGGCAGAGGATCAATAAAGAAACAGAAAGCATGAATCATATGATAAATAGACTAAACCTAATAGACATATACAGAACACTGCACCCCAAAACAGCAGGATCTACATTCTTTTCAAGTGCTCATGGATCTTTCTCTAGTATAGACCATATGTTGGGTCACAAAGCAGATCTCAATAAATTCAACAAAATTGAAATTATACAAAGCACTTTCTCTGATCATAATGGAATAAAGTTGGAAATCAACAAGCAGCAGAAAAAGGGAAAATTCACATACATATGGAGATTAAACAAAGCACTCTTAAATAATCAGTGGGTCAAAGAAGAAATTTTGAGAGAAATCAATAACTAATAGAAAGAATTAACAAAACCAAAAGTTGGTTCTTCGAGAAGATTAACAAAATCGACAAACCCTTAGCTAGACTGACTAAGAAAAAAAAGAGAGAAGATGCAAATAAATGAAATCAAAAATGAAAATGGGAACATTACTACTGACCCCATAGAAATAAGAGAGATCATAAAAGGATACAATGAACAACTTTATGCCAAAAAACTAGACAATGCAGATGAAACAGAAAAATTCCTAGGAATGTACAAACAACCTACACTGAGATTGAAACAGTCATCAAACAGCTCCCCAAAATGAAAAGCCCAGGACCAGACAGTTTCACAGGTGAGTTCTACCAAGCACTAAAAGAAGATTTAATACATATCTTACTCAAGCACTCCCAAAAAATTGAACAAGAAGGAACGCTAACAAATTCATTCTACAAATCCAATATCACCCTAATACCAAAGCCAGATAAAGACATTACGAAAAAAGAAAATTACAGACCCATTTCCCTAATGAATACAGATGCAAAATTCCTCAATAAAATACTTGCTAATCGAATCCAACAACACATTAAAAGAATTATTCATCATGATCAAATGAGTTTTATACCAGGCATGCAAGGGTGGTTCAACACAAGAAAATCAATACACCACATTAATAAATCAAAGAAGAAAAATCACATGATCTTATCAATTGATGCAGAAAAGGCATTTGATAAAATACAGCATCCTTTCTTGATAAAAATACTACAAAAGATAAGAATTGAAGGAAATTTTCTCAACATGATAAAGGCCATATATGAAAAACCCACAGCTAACATTGTACTCAATGGTGAAAGACTGAAAGCTTTCCTGTAGAGATCAGGGATAAGACAAGGATGCCCATTGTCACCACTGTTGTTCAGTATAGTGCTAGAGGTTCTAGCTAGAGCAATCAGGCAAGAAAAATAAATAAAAGGCATCCAAATCTGAAAGGAAGAAGTAAAGCTTTATGCAGATGATATGCTCCTATATCTAGAAAGTCCCAAAAAAATCTACAACAAAGCTGCTAGAGGTAAAAAACAATTTCAGTAGAGTGTCAGGATACAAGATCAATATGCAAAAATCAGTGGTGTTTCTATACACTAGTAATGCGCAATCCGAGGAGGAAGTCAAGGAAAAAATTCCATTTACAATAGCAACTGAAAGAATCAAATATTTAGGAATAAACTTAACCAAGGATGTAAAGCACTTGTATTCATAAAACTATAATGTATTGCTAAAAGAAATCAAAAAAGACCTAAATAATTGGAAGAGGGGGCGGATGTGGCTCAAATGGTTGGGCGTCCGTCTGCCATATGGAGGGACCTGGGTTCGATCCCCAGGACCTCCCGGTAAAATAAAAACATATATACAGAAGGCGCATGGGCTGCCACGCTCTGTGTGCCGGTGAGCCACCAGGCCCTGGGAGCCAGGCAGCAAGATGATGACATAACAGGAGAGAGACGCAGGGGAGAGACAAGACGAGATGCTCTGAAAACCAGGAACCGAGGATGGCGCTGGTGGCAGAACACCTCTCTCCTACATCGGAAGTCTCCAGGATCGAATCCTGGTGAAGAGTGGAGGAGGAAGATGAGAAGAGATGGCAGGAAATGGACACAGAGAATTGCCCAGCAAAAAATGGACACAAAACAGCAAACACGGGGAAGGGGGGATTTAAAATGGATAAAGTAAATAAATAAATCTTTAAAAAAAAAAAAGGTCTCATTAAAAAAATAATAATAAATAAATAAATAAATAATTGGAAGAACATTCCATGCTCATGGATTGGGAGACTAAATATCATTAAGATGTCCATTCTACCCAAATTGATATACAGATTCAATGCAATCCCAATAAAAATTCCACCAGCATTTTTTAATCAAATGGAAAACACAAATTATCAAATTTCTCTGGAAGGGTAAGAGGCCCGGAATAGCCAGAAACATCTTAAAAAGGAAAAGTGAAGTTGGAAGACTCTCACTTCCAGACTTTAAATCATATTACCTAGCTACAGTGGTAAAAAACAGCATGGTATTGGCATAAACATAGACACACAGACGAATGGAACAAAACTGATGGTTCAGAAACAGACCCTCGCATCTATGGCCAAGTGATTTTTGACAAACCTGTCAAACCCACCCAGCTGGGACAGAACAATCTATTCAACAAATGGTGCTGGGAAAACTGGATATCCATAGCCAAAAGAAAGAAAAAAGACCCCTATCTCACACCTTATACAAAAATCAACTCAAAATGGATCAAATACCTAAATATAAAAGCAAGTTCTATAAAGTTCCTAGAAGAAAACGTAGGGAAACATCTTCAAGACCTGGTGGTAGGTGGTAGATTCTTAAACCTTACACCGAAAGCACAAGCAACAAAAGAAAACATGGATAAATGGGACCTCCTCAAACTTAAACACTTCTGTGATTCAAAGGACTTCATCAAGTAGGTGAAAAGGTAGCCCACTCAATGGGAGAAAATATTTGGAAACCACATATCTGATAACGGTTTGATTTCCATTCTATATAAAGAGATCATACAACTCAACAATAAAAGAGCAAGCAATCCAATTTAAAAATGGGCAAAAGATTTAAATAGACATTTCTCCAAAGAGGAAATACAAATGGCCAAAAAGCACATGAAAAAATGTTCCATATCACTAGCTATTAGGGAAATGCAAATCCAAACAACAATAAGATATCATCTAACACCACAAAGAATGGCCATTATTAAAAAAAAAAAACACAGACAACAATAAGTGCTGGAGAGGATATGGAGAAATTGAAACACTCCTTCACTGTTAGTGGGATTGTAAAATAGTGCAGCCTCTGTGGAAGACAGTTTGGTGGTTCCTCAGGAAGCTAAATAGAGAACTGCAATATGATCCAGCAATTCCTCTACTACAAATATATCCAGAAGAATTAAAAATTATGACACAAACAGACATCTGCACACTAATATTCATAGCAGCGTTATTCACAATTGCCAAAAGATGGAAACAACCCAAGTGTCCATCAACAAATGAATGAATGGATAAACAAAATGTGGTATATACATACGATGGAATACTATGCTGCACTAAGAAGAAATGAAATTGGGACACATGATAACATGGATGACTCTTAAAGACATTATACTAAGTGAAGTAAGCCAGACACAAAAGAACAAATATTGCATGGTCTCATTAATATGAACTAAATACGAAGAATAAACACATGGAGTTAAAACCTAGAGTATACGTTATCAGGAGATAAGAGGAGGGTTGAGAAGAACTACTGATGCTTAATGTATGTAGAAGTTTTAATTAACTTGACTGTAAAACTGTGGAAATGGATAGAGTTGACGGTAACACATTATAGTGAGTAGCAACTGGTTTATAAATGGGATTGTTGCTGAAAAGGGTAGTCGGTGGAAGTAAATGTCAACTGAAAAAAAGCTAAAGAATAATCTGGGGACTGAATAACACAGTGAACCCAGAGGTAGATGAGAATTGTGGTTGAGGGTACAAATGCAAGAGTGTCCTGCTATGAGCTAGAGCAGATGTACATCACCATTGCAAGGCGGTGGGAATGTGGAAAGCATGGGAAAACTACAATTGGTGTGACCTATAGACTGTGGTTAACAGCAATACTGTAATATTCTTGCATCAAAGCCAAAAATGTACTGTGTTGATAATGGAGGTATATGGAAAAAGTGTGTCAAATGTACGCTATGGACCATGGTTGGTGGTAATAGTCTGATGATATTATTTCATAATCTGTAACAAATGTTCCACCATGGTGTGGTATGTTGGTGAAGGGGTGTTATATGGGAATTCTACACATGTGTATGATTGTTTTGCAAGTTCACAACCTCTGTAATAAAAATATATTTTTAAAAAATAGGGTGGTGTGGCAGTTTGATATAGTTATGAATTCCAAAAATAGATATTGGATTATGCTTGTAAACTGGACTGTTTATATGGGCATGATTAAGTTATGATTAGGGCTTTGATTGGGCCAGGTTAGTAGGGCATTGAGCCCCGCCCTTTGGTGGGTGAGGGAATCAAAGATAAAAGACATGGCAAAGGACAGAGATGGAGTTTTGAGTTGGAGTTTTGATGTTGGAGTTTTAATGCTGGAGCCCCCAGGAAGTAAGCACACAGAGGAGCTTGGCAGTGAGGAAGGAGAGAAGGCCCCGGGAAAACAGATGAGCCATTTGCCTGACAGTTCACAGCTGGCCTTGTGGAGAGAGGCAAAGTCTAGAGAGCCTCACTGTTTATAGCTGACATTGTGGAGGAAACAGAGGAGCTCAGCCCAGAGAAAGGCAAACCCCAGGAAGAGAGGAACCCAGGAAGCCTGAACCCTGGCAGATGTCAGTAGCCATCTTGCTCCAACAAGTAGCCATAGACTTTGGTGAGGGTAGTAACTTACGCTTTATGGCCTGGTAGCTGTAGGCTTCTACCCCAAATAAATACCCTTTCTAAAAGCCAACAGATTTCTGGTATTTTGCATCAGCACCCCTTTGGCTGACGAATACAGATGGTTCCTAAGATCGGGACAAAACTAAGATTTCCATACTCAATATGTTTATTCAACATTGTACTGGAAGTTCTAGCCAATGCAATTACACCATGCAAAGAAATAAAAGGAATTTATATTAGAAAGAAAAAAAGTAAATCTGTTTTTATTCACAGACAACATAATTGCCTATGCAAAAAAGTCTGATGGAATCTACAAAAAGTGCCTGGAACTAGTGAGTTCAGCAAGGTTGCAGGATAGAAGATCAATATACAAAAACCCATTGTATTTCTATATACAACCAACACATACATACACATGTAGAAAACAAAGAATTATATTTATTTAACATAGTTTCAAGATTCCCACAAAAACAGAGAATCTGACATAGCTTTGGCTTCCAGGACAATTTTGCTCCTAATTATATTCCTACCTTTAATAACTGTTCCTCATCACAGGAACATGACTGGGTGATAACAGAAGATGACACAAGTACAAAACAGAATGAATAATAAGTGTGTATACAGGGAGAAATATGGTACAGGAACTAGGCTACATCTTCAACTTACGTGTGTTCTCTCAGGTTTGCAATCTTAATTCCTTGTTCAGTTTATCTGCACTTATGCCCATCTTCATTTCCTTTTCATGAGTCTCAGAGCATTTCTTCTCCCCCAAGGCAACAATTTCCCTACCTATGTTCCTGATCTGATTCCCATCCTTTTCTTTAGGACCTGGCCCAACAACCATTGCTCTGGACCTCTCCTATATTTTTGATCCCTAGTGTCTCTATTGGATTAGTCCCAAAAAGTATTCTTAGATTTTTGCAATGCTCAAAATAAATTTTAAAATGTTTCTGTCCACCCTGTTTGCCCTTCCAGCTACCATCTCATCTACATCTTTCTTTTTGCCACCAACTTTCTTTAAATAGTGCAAACCATTACACAAAGCACAACTTAACAGGTTTTTACAGAATTTACAATTTCATTATTTCACTAAAGTAAAAAGCTATTATAAAAAGATACTGTTTTACTTTGATAACAAAGTCAAACAAAGACATCAAAAGAAAACTCGGACCAATATCCTATACAACATATTAGCAAACCACATCCAACAGCACAGTAAAATAAAAATAAATTAGTAAAATAAAAAAATAGATAAATTGGACTTCACAAAAAATTATTAATTTTTGTATCAAATTACAATATCAAGACAGTGAAAAGGTGGGAGGAAACATTTGCAAATCATAAACCCTGATAAGGGTTTAGTATCCAGAATATGTAAAGAACTCCTACAACTCAACAACAAAAAGACAAACAACCCAATTTTAAAATGTGTAAAGGACTTGAATAAACCTTTTCCAAAGAAGGCATACAAATGGCCAATAAGCACATGAAAAGATATTTAACAGCATTAGTCATTAGGGAAATGCAAATAAAAACCACAATGAGGTATCACTTCACACCTATAAGTATGGTTTATAATAAAAAAAATTTTAAATTAAAAAAAAAACAGAAAATAAGTGTTGGTGAGGTTGTGGAGCAAAGAGAACACTCATACATTGCTGGTAGGAATGAAATATGGTTCATCCACTGTGGAAAGCAGTTAGGAGGTTCCTCAGAAAGTTAAACATGGAATTACCGTATGACCCAGCAATTCCACTCTAGGAATGTACCCAAAAGAACTTATACTCAAACAGATACCCAAATGAATGCAGGAACTCAAATAAATACATGTACACATATGTTCAAAACAGCACTCTTCACAACAAACAAAAGGTAGAAACAGCCCAAATGTCCATCAATGGGTGAATGAATAAACATATTGTGGTATGTATATTTTATATATATATATAATATATGTATTATATATACATATATGTGTGTGTATATATATAATGTAATATCATTCAGCCACAAATAGCAATGTAGTTTTGATAATGCTACAATGTAGATGAACCTTGAAAATGTTATGCTAAGTGAAAGAAGCCAGACCCAAAAGGTCACATATTTTATGATTCCATTTATATGGAATATTCAGAATCAGTAAATCCATAAAGAAAAGAGATTGGTGGTTTCTAGGGGCTAAGTGGAAGGGAAAAATGGGGTACGACTGCTTAATGAGAACATGGTTTTCTTCTGGTTTGATGAAGGTGTTTTGTAACTTGATATATAGTTGCACAACGTTGTGATTGTACTAAGTGCAACTAAAATGTATACTTTATAATGATTAATTTTATGTTATCTGAATTTCACTTCAATTTTTAAAATGAGGGAAAAAGATAGTTTTCTATTTATATGTTTGATTATTAGCTAGACTTCACCATAGTCTATCCAAGTAGATATTTCTGAAAACCACTTTTAAAGAATAAACTCTATACAGTATCTCCAAAGAAGTATGCTACTTACTTATCTCTGCTATGTCAATATTATATATGCACCTAAGTTGATAATCACAACTAGTATACAATATAGTGTTACAATCATCTTTGAAATTTAAATTAGTAAATTATACAGAGTTACTTTTCTACAACCAAATAAAATTCATCAATTAAATGCAATTACTCACCTAAGCACAGCTATTAAAGGTGCATATATTGAATCACCATCATAAACATACATATGATCCCAGCTACATTCTGTAGCAAAATGATTGAATCTTAGTCTTAACACTGCATTTGGACTGAAAAGAAATTAAAATAGTTAAAAATTAATAAATAATATACAGAACAAAGTCTGAAGAAATTTTAGATGGATTATTTTATTTAAAACATATTTACAGATAATTTTGCTATAAATCATTAAGTCGCCAGTATAAAAGATTGATAAGCTGCCATATCTAATTTGAAAACTGCCATCATAACTTCAAAATCTGTTAATAAGCCATATGTATGTATCATTATTTTCTAAAAATACAATCACTAGGAAATGTTCCATATCTTGATTGAGGTAGAGGTTACAAAGTTTATATACACTATTGAAACCTTGTTGAATAGTACACTTAAAATGGGTGCACTTTATTGTATATAAATTACACTTGAATAAAGTTGACTTTTAAAAATCAGCAGACTTACAAAGCAATTATTCTCTTTTCTACAGACCTTTAACTAAAGGCACTAATGAAGTCTTCAGATTTTAATCAAAAGGACTCAATGTAATATACTGTTAACAAACAGAGACCATGGGTATTCACCAGAGAATTAATATCTTTTACATTTTAAGAAACTATTTTAATATAAGGAAAAAAAGAATCGTTTTCCAAATTGGTTCATAAATCATAAATTGGTTCATAAAGAATTCATTTAATTTACTTATGCTTTTTCAAAATATGTTTAAAATCTATTTCAAGCACTGAAAAACAATTCTAAAAGGATAATTAACTCTCTCTTCTAGAGAATATTCTTATTTAACATCCTTAGAACTAAAATTCTGAGTAGCATAAGCCAAAGTCATAATGCAGCATGGAATTTTTTATACTTTCATGGTGCTTTTAAATTGGATTGTACCCCAAAATGGCATGATAAAGCCCTAATCTCTAGTCCCTATGAATGTGAACTTATTTGTACATAGAATTTTAAATATGTTATTGGGTAAGATGAGGCCAAATCGATTAGGGTGTGTCCTAATCCAAAATGACTGATATCCTTATACGGAGAGGAAATGTGAATACAGAAGGAGACAAAGAGAGAGATGGCCACGTGATGGAGGCAGAGATTGAGTTATACCACAAGCCAAGGAACATGATAGATTGCTGGCTACCATCAGAACACTATAGATTCAGAGGAAATCTTCACCTTAATTTGGACTTGTAGCCCCCAGAACTGATACAATAAATTGTTGCTTGTGTACTTTATTACAGCAGTTCCAGCAAACTAAGACACATGAAGTCTTCAAATTCCAGAACAAGATGCTCAAAACAAGCCAAAAATGCCTACTCAATTTAACACCACAGTAACATAAACTCAAAAATAAAATACTGTTTGTAATTTATATTAAAAATGGTACCTAAAAGCTGTAAATCCCAAGGAAAAAAATCAAATAATTGTTTCCCATATAAGCAGTTAAATAAGATATATAACTATAAAGTCATTACACTTTAATACTTTAATATTGATATAATCATCTTGTTTATGATTCCAGAATAAAACAAGTTAATTGAACCCAAAATGAATACTTACTAGCCTTCAATTAGCCATGTACATTTAGTTTTATATTTATAGTTAATTGGACCATCTGTTAAATATCCAGAAGGCTCTGTTAACCTAGAAGAAAAAATAAAATCATGAAAATAATTACTTTAAGGTAATTTTATGGCACAGTAGCATAGCAAAATTAAGACATTAACCCAAAAGAATATGTCATAGCAATTATCAAAAAGGAGAGTTTCCTTCCAACTTGGGAAAATTTTTAAATTGCCATTATCTCCAAGTCTCAAAAGAAATTTATTTTGGTTTTCATTAAACCTTGATATACCATGAAAGTTTCATTTTACATAGTGGAAAAAGATGGGTTCAATGTTGGCGCAAGGTAAGTTAAACTTCATCTGCACAAAAATCAGGTTGAGGCAAAAGAAGGAAGATGAAAAGCACTTTGACAGATGCCAGTTATAAAATGGAAAAACAAAGTATGTGCATCCCACTTTGGGGAGTTACATCGTTCCCTATATTTGTTTTTTATCCATCTGTACTGCTAAGGTAGCTGTCACCAGCCTTTACAGTCCTGCTTCCTGTTTTTACTATCATTTTATCTTGTCTACTTTATAATGATTTCAAGAACTCAATTTAAAAAAATAGAGTAAAACAAAAGACTTTATAATTACCTTCTAATTTAAATATTAAAAAGTAAAAGACAAATTTCCTTAGATTTTCAGAATTTAAAATTTTTTTAAATGAAAGATCCCAATTCTACTTTATTTCATTCTCCTTAGCTCCAACCCTAATTAGTTTATTAACAAAAGACCATATTTTAAAAAATAAAATTATCTTCTCATTTAGCCTTTATATATTTATATATGCATACACACACATACACACAAAGGCTTATAAGTCTTTATACATAAACAAATAAATACACACTTGTACATGCACACAAACACAGACAAATACATATACACACATCAGGGTCATCATTTAGGATTAGATAAAATTAAATTTTCCTTATAATATAGAGTCTTAAAAACATTTTCTGGGGGGGAAGTGTTTGATTTATCTAAATCAGCTTTGATAAAATATGTCGGTAAATATAAATGTTATTTGTAAGTCTTTCATAATCCCCCCAAATTATTTTGAGTAATAAAGGGGTAATTCATCCCTGGAAAAGCCTTTGAAGAGCAAAAGACAAATTCCTATCTTCTCAAACAATGTAATAATAAATTAAGTATTTTTTAAGGTCAGTACTACTGTAAGCACAAAATGTATCATCTCATTTAAATATCTCCAAAACCCTATGAGATAGTATGTAATTATTAATCTCAAATTGCAGGTGAAAAAACTAAAGCACAGTTTTAATAACAGGTTAAATACCTTGCCATGATTTTCTACTTCCAATATTAACAGCTTAGGTAATTCAGAAAAACCCTCCAGTGAAAGATAACTAAAAAAGATGGAGAATTTTTTTAAATCTTAAAAACATCTAAGTAACAGTAAGAATTTACCAGGCCAAGACCCCGAAGTTGCAAATTTGGTAATTAGAGTCAAGCATCCAGGGCTGCTTTTGCTCTGGAGTGATTTTCCCATTAGAAGAGACTGCCAAAAGGCTGAGAGTGCTTTGAGCAGCCTCAAGGAGATAGGGGACAAAAGTTGGAGCCAACAGCCCACAAAAGTAAGGACTCAAATAAACAACATGGAACACTGACTTGGGACACAAAGGTGCTATTAGGGTAAGAGAGTTTCAGAAGCAAACCAACCCTTGCATGGACTACAGCCTAGATATAAGTCACCTGAGTGGCAGAAAACTCCCAAGTCTTGAAAAACTAGGACTGCTACTACGCCAAACTCTTGGGAAAAATGCAAAAATCCTGTCTGAACATTTTTCCTTATTCTTGGACTGGAAGAATCAATACTGTAATTTACTTCATATTGCGCTTCAGATTGAGTGCAATCTCAATCAAAATTGCAATCATATTTTGTGGAAATTGGCATGCTGATACTAAAGTTGGAAAGACCAAAGGTCAATAAACTTTTGAAGAATAAAAAAAAGATATCAAGCTTATTAACAAACTACAGAAACTAAAACATTATGGTGTTAGTACAGAGATAGATAAAAAAGACCAATGGAACGAAATACAGAGTCCTAAAACAGACCCATATATGTATGAACATTGATTTCTAACAAAAAAAGCACTGCAGAGCAGTGAGGAAAGGATAGTCATAATATTTGATTCTGGGATATTTGAGTTCCCATATAGAAAAAAATATATATATACTACATACATGAAAATCTATATTCAAAAATCAATTTCAAGAGTTTTAGATCTAAATTTGAGAGGCCAAAAAAGATTTCTAGAAGAGAATATAGTAGTATGTCTTCATGACAGCAGAATAGAGAAAGATTTCATAAATAAGACAACAAAAGTAAAGATTGGTAAGCTGGACTACATTAAAATGAAGAATTCATGCTCATCAAAGACATCATAAAAGAATGAAAAGACAAGCCACAAACAAGAATATATTTCCAACACAGTTAACTTAAAAGAGTTTATATTTCAAACACAATTCCAAAAAATCAGTAAGAAAAAGATAATTGGCTAAAGACTTAAACAGGCACTTCTCAAAGAAAATCTCCTAATTGCAAAACCTACTACAAAGCAAAAGTAATCAAGACAGTATCATACCAGCATAAAGATAGCCAAATAGATTAATAAAAAAAAAACCTGAGAGTCCAGAAATAAATCCATATATCTATGGTCAACTAATTTTCTACAAGGATGCCAAGATCATTCAATGGGGAAAAAATAGTCTTTTCAACAAATTGTTCTGCAACAACTGGAGAGCCACATGCAAAAGAATGAAGTTGGCTCCCTACTTCACACCATATATAAAACAACTTGAAACGGATCACATATTTAAATGTAAGGGAAAAAACTCTTAGGAAAAAAAAATAGGAGTAATCCTTTGTGACCTTGGTTAGGCGAAGCCTTCTTACTTATGACAACAAAAGCACAAGTGACAAAAGGAAATATAGATAAATTAGATTTCAAAATAATGTAAAACTTTTGTGTTTCAAAGGACATCATCAGAGAAGTGAAAAGACAATCCATAGAAGGAAGAAGATATTTTAAAATTATATATCTGATAAGGAACTATACATAAAGAACTCTTACAATGCAATAATAAAAGGATATATTTGCCCAATTTAAAAATGAGCAAAAGAGCTGAAGAGACATTTCTCCAAAGAAGATATACAAATGGCCAATAAACACAAAAAAAGGTATTAAATATCATTAGTCATGAGGGAAATGCAAATCAAAACCACAATGAGATACACCCACTATTGTAAAAAAATAAGATAATAACAAGTGTTAGCAAGAATGTGATAAAATTGGTACCCTTATATACTGTTGCGAGAATATAAAATGGTGTAGCCACTTTGGAAAATAGTCTGGCAGTTCCTCAATATATAATTAGCATTTGACCCAGCAATTTCACTCGTAGGTATATATCCAAGAAAAATGAAAACGTAAAAACATATGTCCATCCAAAAACTTGTACATTAATATTCCTAGAGCATTATTCATAACAGCCAAAAGGTGGAAACAAACTAAATGCCCATTAATTAATGAAAGGATAAATAAAATGTGGTATATCTATACAATGGAAAAATACTATGCAGCCATAAAAAAGAATAAAGATGGATAGAGAGACTCAATATCTAAGATGGCAGTCATTCCCAACTTGACAGATAAATACAATGCAATCCTAATTAAAATCCCAGCTAGTTATTTTTGGATATTGACAACTTAGTTCTAAAGTTTCTATGGAAAGGCAAAAGACTCAGAATAGCCAATATAATACTCAAAAAACAAAGTAAGAGGACTAATACTACTTGACTTCAAGACTTACTACAAAGCTACAGTGAACAAAATGCTATGGTATTAAAGAGGAAATATACTAAGTCAAAGAAACTAGACAAAAGGTACTACATATTGTTTGACTCCATCTATACAAAATATAAATACAAATAAATTAGAAAGATGGAAGCAGAATAGCAGCTACATATAATGGGAAGCATAGAGAGATTGAAAGGTGATTATTAAGGGGTAGAGCTTTTTTTGTTTATCTGGTTTTTATTATTATTATTGGATAATGAAAATGCTCTAATAATGATTGGAGTGATGAATGCACAACTATGTGATTATACCAAATACCTTGATTATACACTTTGGATGGATTGTATGCTTTATTAATATGTATCAATAAAATTGATTTTTAAAAAACGCTATGGTATTGGCACAAGAATAGACAAATATATCAATTGAACAGAATAGAGAGTCCAGAAACAGAGCCACACAAATATAGTCAATTTTTTACAAAAGAGCAAAGGCATTTCAATGGAGAAAGGATAGTCTTTTCAATAGATGATACTGGAATAACTGGACATTCATATGAAAAAATAAATAAATCTAGCTACAGACCTTACACCTTTCACAAAAATCAACTCAAAATGGATCAAAGATCTAAATGTAATTGGGCAAAACTGTAAAACTTCTAGTAGATAACATAGGAGAAAATCTAGATGACCTTGGGTTTGCCAATGCCCTCTTAGATACAACCCAAAAGCATGATCCAAGAAAGAAAAAATTGGTAAGATGGAAGTCATTAAAATTTAAATCTTCAGCTCTGAAAATGACAATTTTAAGATAATGAAAATACAAGCCATGGACTGGGAGAAAATATATGCAAATCATATATCCAGCAAACAATTTATAACCAATATATACAAAAAACTTAAAACTTAATAAAAGAAAAACAAACAACACAATTTAAAAATTGGCCAAAAAGCTGAACAGCTACTGTTCAGCTGAACAGATATGCTGATGGAAAATAAGCATATGAAAAAATGTTCAACATCATATGTCATTAGGGAATTGCAAATTAAAAAAACAAAGAGATACCACTATACACCTTTTAGAATGGCTAAAATCCAAAACAACAAAGACACCAAATGCTGGTGAGGAACAGGTATTCTCATTCATTGCTAGTGGGAATGCAAAATGGTACAGCCACTTTGAAAGACAGTTTGGCAGTTTCTTACACAGGCTTACCATATGACTCAGCAATTACATTGCTAGGTATTTACCCAAAGGAGTTAAAGATTTACGTTCTCACAAAAATCTGCAAATAAATGTTTATAGCATTTATTTGCTATAGCGGATGTGGTTCAAATGGTTGGGTGTCCATCTCCCATATGCAGGGACCTGGGTTCAATCCCCGGGACCTCCTGGTAAAAATAAAGAAAAATTTAGAAGGCACGCTGGCTGCCAGGCCCTGCCGAGCCACGCAGCAAGATGATGACGTAACAGGAGAGTGACACAAGGGAGAGCCAAGATGAGATGCGCCAAAAACCAGTAACTAAGGTGGCACAGGTGGTAGGATGCCTCTCTTCCACATCGGAGGTTCCCAGGATTGAATCCTGGTGAAGACAGAAGGAGAAGGATGGGAAGAGAGGGCAGGAAACAGACACAGAGAATTGCCCAGTGAATGGACACAAAAACAGCAAAAACAGGGAGGGGGTGTAAAAATGGATAAAAGTAAATAAATAAATAAATCTTTTAAAAAAAATATTTATAGCAGCTTTATGCATAATTGCCAAAAATTGGAAGCAACTAGGATGCCATTCAATTAGGGAGTGGATAAATAAACTGTGGTACATCCATACAATGGAATATAATTCAGCAAGAAAAAGAATGGATTTATCAAGCTATGAAAAGACAGAGGAAACTTAAATGCATATTGTTAAATGAAAGAAGCCAGTCTAAAAAAGCCAGTCTACATGCTATATGATTCCAACCATATGACATTCTGGAAAAGGTAAAACTACAGAAACATTGAAACAGATCAGTGGTAAAAAATAAATAAAAATAGAGATCAGTGGTACCACATGTTGCGGGGAGAGGCAGGACAACAGATTAAATAGTGAAGCACAGAGCACTTTTAGGGCAGTGAAACTACTCTGTACAATAATGTAATGGTAGATACCTGCCATCAAGCATTTGACGAAACCCATAGAACTTTACAACACAAAGAATGAGCCCTGGAGGAGGATGTGGCTCAAGTGGTTGGGCATCCGTCTACCATATGGGCGGACCCTGGTTTGATCCCTGGGACCTCCTGGTTA